>JAQPZY010001660.1:5155000-5372500 GCA_029931535.1 Margaritifera margaritifera | reverse complement strand
GATATGTGCATGCTGACCTCATATCAATCATGCCTGTCAAAAGTTTCAGGGAAGTTCATCAATAGCTGAGACTAGTTGCACACACACAGATATATATATATATATATATACTGAAACCAAAAAATGGGCATAACTAAAAATACATCAGAGCATGATGACATGTGCATGTTGACCCATCTAAATATCTGCCAGATTTTAACACAGCCCATGGAAAGTTGAGTGAGTAGTTGCATGCAAAAGAACTTTGGGACATAGGTATATATGTATATGATGGATAGACAAGTCTAATGCAATATGTCCCTGCTATATCCATGGCAAAGGCATAACAAAACATGGAGCAACAAAACTTATCTTTGAGCCAGAGTCTGAATTGGGTGCAAATTTACTGCTGAATGATCAAGTTGAAGCAAGGTCTCCAGGGGTGACAATTCCAATTTTGACCACAAGCCCTGCAAGGATGTTGATGGGCAAACAGTCTCTAAATTCAAACTTTGTTTCATTTTTCTATTTAACAACTGGGCTTCTTACATGAAATTTTACTTGCCCAGGAATGATTTGTAGCTGTCAGGGTTAGCTGGGTTAGGGGATTGTTGTCCTCTTGGTCCGAGTAACAATCATGTTTAATTTCAAGATTTAGCTGTGAATAAATTGAGGACAGTTTCTGGGACACATGATTATCAGATGCAATGTAAGACATTCCATTAAATAGATAATCACACAATAGGAAGTTTCTTTGTAAAAGACCTAAGTGACACAGAATTCTCTGGAAGAAAAAAAAAATGAGTGCAAAACAGCACAAAATTCTTGGAAAACTTGGAAGGAAGCACATATTTGTAAACTGTTTGCTGCCTTTTGCCTTCTTTTACAAGTGTGCTGGTTTTGTATATTTACCTAACAGCTTCCAGCAATTTGAAAAGTGAATTCAAGTTAAACTAGAGCTATCAGTGATGTCTGCATCACAAAATGTCTGCTCACAACAATTTGCTCAGCAGAGCCTTAAACAGGAACATGTGTTGTTAAACCAAAGTTAGGAGAATGGACAATCAGGGGACATAACTCCTCTAAATAAGGATATGGAATAATCAAAATCCAACTCATTCAAGGTCTCATCAATACAAAGCTGCATGATAAATATGGTTGAAATCGAAGATTCCTTACTGAAGTTATATTGTGGAAATGAAAATTGAGAAGGGGCAATCAGGGGCCACAACTCTTGTAAATGACAATGAGGAACATTGGAAATTAAACTCATTCAAGGTCTCCACAGTACAAAGCCATGTGCCAAATTTGGTTGAAACCCAACCGTCCTTAATAAGGTAATGCTGCAGAAGTGAAAGTCAGGAGGATGGGCAATCAGGAGTCATAAGAAAAGGATCTATTTTTTACAAGTTATATCGAGTTATTTTCTCCAAGCAAAGATATATAAGGTGAGAGAATTAGTTGATGTATATTGGTAATTGTAGTCTACGTCCACAAGGTCAGTCTCACCTCTAGTTATATGCAGATTATAATTTGCATATGTCATTTAGACAATTCAATAACACCTCTAGTTTGACTGTTCTACATATGAATTGGCATGTTACAACATTTTTGTGTGTGTGAGCTGAATATTGTCATTGTCAACAAATAACAAAGAGCCTAACAAACATGTTGGACTTATATGGGTTAAAAACTGAGCTTTTTGTTCGAGTTATCTCCAGCTCCAGGCCAGGTAACTGTGGATTACATCTTACATGTGGGAGTAACCCTATATTCTGCCTCACAGCAGAGTGTGGTTTTGGCTGAAGGTTTGAGATCACAAACACAAGCAGAGATTCTTGTTACATACACTGTGTATTGTGACATACAAAACAGGAACTTGCAAGTATGTGTAGTGACAAAAGTAGCAACCAAGCTGAATGGGCTGATCAGTCTTCTTTGTTTACTATGCATAACTTGCTGAAATGGGGTCTGCAAGCCCTTCAAGCACATTGCTTTAAGAAAAAATTTTAACAGTACACATACAAGTCTACCACTACAGGGTCCATTGACAAAATGGTACCACATTATGATATTCCAATCACCAAACACAGTGACTTGTTTTTTTTAGTTGCATGATAACATACATGTACTCTCATCCATTGACTGGTATAGCTGGTGACATATCAATATCAATTCTAATGTTCAAACAGACCAATACATAAAATCTTAAAGCTCAATTAAATATTCAGCAAGGGTTCATAACAATATTTAACAACCAAATAAGTTGCTTTTCACGCACATAGCAGGCTTTTTAAAGATAACAATATCTGCTTACCTAAAGAAATAATGCCTTTATATACATAAAACTGTCTGTTATTATAACATTAGTTATACACTATAGATATATGCAATAACCACTTAGTACATCAACATCCACCTTAAGACAGTCACTTCAAAAATAAGAGTAGAAATTAATTAAACAGCACATTAAAACTAGTATAAAAAAAATTGGTCCCAAATTTGATGATAGTGTTTAAAATGAAGCAGTCTTCACAAAATCTGCCTTTAGAAGTCACAAAGCTTTTCAGCACTATGAACAGGCAAGAAACATATTTCTGCATGTAAACAGTTTTCAGAATAGATTGTCTTGTAATTTAATTTTCTTTCTTAAAATGACAAGACTTGCATATATAATATTCAAAACACCACTTACGCAAGTTACAAGCCTATGAGCAAATGACTTTGTTAACCATTTCTTATTATCTTTTTTCTAATTTAAACTTGACTCATTATAAACTGAACAGGAACTTTAAATATCTGACTGACATTTGACAGCACTTCAGACGATCTAAGAAAATTATTGCTGTGATGTGTGTACAAGAGCCAGCAAATAATGCTGAACATGTACATTTTTTATTTTTATCATTTCTTCCTTTAGTGGTCAGTGAAAATGATTAACTGACTGACAAACTTAAATAATTGCTTTCAAAGTTCTTTAGGGTCATAGCCAAAATATCATACTTTTATGAAATGTTTAGGAACTGATGATTAAATTTATGGCACTGTTTAGGATAAACACTTTTAAAAATTATGTACACAGTACGTAAAATGTGCATTTTTTTTATAAGTTAGATTTGTTAAAATTACAGAATATTTGCCACTAGTCTTAGTTACAAGGATAAAAAAAAGCAAGACATGTACTCAAATAGGGCATAATCAACAGTCCAGCATATGTCTTTTCGATATATGACCCCAAAATGTAACCCAAATTGGAATCCTCATGTTGAAAAGCAGAATTTTCCAAGAAGTTATGTTCAAATATATTCCCTGTGAATGACTTACAATTAAAAACTCATCCATCAGATGAAAATCATTTATATTTAGTAACCTGAAACATTACATTCTTACTCACATTTAGCAAACATAGTGTAATAACTCAAATGGTCCAAATTTATCATAAATACTAAACTTATGAATGGTAATTTTAGCAAATTTTCTCAAAAGTTTACACAAAAGTTTCACTTCAATTATAATTGGATTCAAAATGAAGATGTTTAAGACAAGTCATATTCTGTACTATAGAGCACTACAAAACTATTTTGATAAAGGTGTCTTAAAACTTACTTAGTATGTCAGGGCTGTTCCATTTAAACATGCATGGTACCCTGGGAAGGCAGTTTTTAAAATAAATATACACCAGGGTACTCTTATTATTCTGAGTTCTAAGTTGCATCTATGAGTGACTACTCCACATTGAAAGTGCCTTCTCTAGGTCCCAAGTATGTTTTACTGAACAACCCTCTGATGCCTCTATCAATGGACTTTTACTAGGGATACTGAAGTAGTAACTCTGTAACCTCTGATTGTCTTTTGATTCATTTCTAAACATATTTCGTTTGTATATCAATTCATTTTCAAATGTACTAGATTTCCATCCATTTCTGTCACTTTTAGAGGCAATTTTGTAAATGATCTTTAACCTTATACTGCAACATAGCCGGATCCATTCATTTAATAATACTTGTTCAGAATACAAGTTTTTAAATTGTATAGATCAAGTGTACCTTTTTTTTTTTTACAAATGAATAAACCAAGACAAATACAGCTGTAAAACTAATGAAAGTTGAAAAAAATAGCACCAAACCTAAGATCTACAATATTTCATAAGCGATACAAAAGAATGACATGATGATGATCACAACCAAATAGACTCAGCAGATATCATAGCAACAAATGAGCACTATCTATTTAAAATGAGATGAAATATGAGCATGCAAAAATATTGCTAGACTTTTTATGTCATATGCATGCTCTAACATACCCCCTCACTTACATGTACGTGTATGTGGTAAGGTCAAACTGGAACAATACCAGCTTGGATCTGGCCTGGAAATCATAAAACTATTCAGCTTCAGTTTGAGCTTGTGATTTTGTTTCAACCAATCGAAATGGTATTACTTTTGAAATCTCTTTCTGATTGGCTGGAACTGGAAATTCAATCTCAGACTCAAACTCCAAGTCTTATGATTTCCAGGCCTGCATTTGCAGCATATCGTGGTTCAGCATATATACATGTACACAGAATGGATGACTGTTAATGTACAGTGTACAAGCTGACATGTAATAGATTAGCCACTTATGTCAGCCATACATTTTGATACTGGATCATGGCCTATTGGCAAGTCAATATTATATCTTGTGGCAGACAAATGAACAGAAACAGCCTATTTCCAACTGGTCACAATGCTTTCAATAATTTCCCAAGTCAAAAGATTATTACAGAGATGCATTTCAATAAAAATTAAGCTGAGACAAAGTTAGTGTAAATTCTTTCTTTTTTGAGATCAATTCTTTGGTCTTAGATTAAGAGACATTTCCTAAATTAAATTTCTTAATACTATAAATACTGCAGCAGGAATCAATCTACATTTGCATGTATGAACAAAAAGGATGATAAAGTAACTCGATTTACAGTACAAAACGATGTCTATGTGAGGCCTAGGCCTTCTTATCTTCCTTCATATTGTCAGCAGTCCAATGTTTAACAGTCTTTCAATCCTTACCATTCCTAAATCTGACCATGTCTTTCTTCTGGCCACCTAACAGCATTTTATTTGCATGGATTGATGAGACACTACTCCTTTAAATGTTCTAAATAAGCCCTAAATGACAAACACATAAAGTATTTGTAAAATGTTTATGAGAATATTTGACTTTCTCAAATGATTAATTCCTCTGCATTCCCTGGCTATTAGTTGATGAGTTGACATAAGAAATGAGAGTAATGAGTTAATAGCTGCTTCAAACAGGTCAAGAAAATGCAGCCCTGGTCTTTGATACTGCTCTTGTTCACCTGTTCATCTTATCACGACAAAAGTTACTGTAAAAAATTCTCATTTTTCATGGTTGACCTATCTTGAATTATAGTATTTAGTTACTGGTAAATGGTTTTACATTAGCCTGTCTTGAAATGATAGTATTTAATTACTGGTAAATGGTTTTACATTAGCCTGTCTTGAAATGATAGTATTTCATTACTGGTAAATGGTTTAACATTAGACTGTCTTGAAATTATAGTATTTTAGTTACTGGTAAATGACTTTAGATTGGCCTGCTGTCTGCAGGCCTTTGACACTGGGTGTCCTGCTCGATCAGTCTCCAGAAATGAGGGTCCATACAAAAAAATTGGGGGTCTATTTGAAAAAGAGGGAGTTTATCAGTTAGCATTAAATCCTTACATTCAAAGCAAATTGATAAAAAGTTTACAATAATAATTTCTTTTGACTATAACAATTGCTACTGTTTATTTAATTAAAAAAAATTCTTCTTCACTTTTGGGATAAAGAGATTTTTTTAATTCAATTTCTGTTTATGAAGATAATTTTCTTGCTCAGTAAGTTTTTTTTAATCTCAGAGCCTGTTAGGGTAAATGCATATTAATTGGATTCACAGTTTCAGTAAAGTGGGGGTCCTGGGTTATTTACCGAGGATCCATAAGATGCAGTCTTAGAACAATGGGGGTAAAAATGGCAGATATTTTGAGAAAAAGAAACAAACTTAAATAATCAGTCATAATGTTGAGTTATATCTAATAAGGTTGCCAAATTTCAACCACAACAATTGGATTATGCAATAATGCTTGAATGAAAAAGAACACAGCAAGTCCAAACAATACTGAAAATATTAATTCTAGTCACATTTAACTAGAAAATAATTTAGTACTCTTATTTGAGCATTCTGGATGTGACATTTGCATTGCAGTAATCTTTCAGGAAAGGAATGCAGATAACATAATGAAAAGTATAGAATTATGTCTGACTGACATGTACTATTCAATCAGTGCATAAAAATGGGCAACCTAGAGAATTATGGAAAAAAGTTTTGATGGATCTTAATCTAGTACAAGATGAGATTCCTTGTAAAGAGATAAATAAATAGGAGCTTGCAGTCTTCATCTCTTCCTAATATATGAACAAGAGATAAGGAAGAAAGCCATACTAAAGATTAACTTGACAAATGAGATGGCAAACAAGCTTTCCATTCATAAATTCACTGTCTAATATGAAGTTTCACCTGATATGGGATACAGGCTTCATCCACATGGAAAATACATGGAATGAATCTTTCTACACAAGTAACAATAACATGCACTTTATCCTAAATGAATGAACTTCATTATCTTGAAATGGAATGCTCCTTTCATTCTGTAGTTGTCTTCCACACAGAATTTGGAATGGATCCCTCTCCATGTAGTTTTGAAAGGGAATACTTCTTTCCAGTCTGTCACCAGTCCTATTTGAGTCTGTGCTAGCTGATGCAGCAGCTCTTTCTACAGTTGACAGGTGGAGAGTCTGATGGGTTCAGGTATTTGTGTTTTTTGCTTTTGTCTTTGTTCATAAAGCTCCATATTCGAGCTCGGGTTTTGTTGGTTAAAGCATAGGACTTGAGATGAGACTTAAGTGTTTGTGGTAGGGGGAGCTGCTCTATACCATATATGGTTGTGCTGGAAACAATAGTCCGACATGCCAGCTCCTGTAGTGAAAGCACTGCAAACAATATGATAAAGACACTGATATACTAGGTGCACATTTAATCTATATGTCAGAAAATTAACCGAGCTTCATAGAGCTGAATAATAAGAAATTGGATGTATTACTTTAATCACCACCATACAAATGTGAACAAATTATGATTTCATAATACAGTGGAACCTAAATATCTCAAACTCCAAAGGTCCATGTCAGTTAATTTAACTGATTGATAGTTAGAGTGAAAGAGATTAGCATTTTGTTAGCGACTGTTACCAATACTTGATGCAGTAGATACTGCAGAGTGACAAATGTAAGTATGATTGAATATTATAGGGTGTGTCTGTCTAGTGTTAATCTCTGCATTTACATTGATACATTGGCAATGTTTTTCATATGTCTGTGTGTATTATGTGAGTACAAGACAAACCTCAATAATGCGAAGAAATCAAGACAAAATTATCTAAATGTTTCTTTAATATCTACCTTTATTATGGCCCCAGATTCGCATCCCATTCCTCTTTAGTGCCACCCGTGACAGTTCAGCAAAGGATTCTGTCACATTGAAGTCACACAGTGGGCTAACCTCAAAGAAGGCCATGTCATTTTTCAGGGCATAGGCCTCAGCTTCCATCTCACTCACCTGCCGTTTGTATGCCAGGTGTAATCGATTTCCAACAAGGATCTTGGGCACCCCAGGGGCATGCTGTAATTAACATGGCAATGTGATTATTAATGTTTTACCGTCATCATTCTTACTCCGTATGAAGAACATACAATCATTAATTAAGAATCTTGCAAATCAGAGACCCCAAAGAAAAGAAAAACCATTAAAAATATTCAAGAAAATGCAAATAGTTTCATAATTTGCATCAAAGTTTCCCACTTCCACACGAAGATTTAAAATTATAAAATTCTTATGAAAAGAAATAATTCACGAAACTAGGCAAACATTTAGGTTCCCATTTTTCTTGACAATGTATGCCAGAGAATTTCATTAATTTTGTATACCATTCTTGCAAGTGTTTTTATATTTGCATTTTTCTTAAGCATAGAGGTTATGTTTTCTTTTTATCCAAAACTTAATATGCTTTTCATTTAAATGGGGCCCATATCTGAATAAAAAAGTAGAGTTGAAATCTGAAAATGTTCCTAAAACCACAGACTAGCAATTATAAGTTGGACTGCAATGAATCTGATCAGAGTGAACCCTGGTTCTATCCAACAGAACACTCATGCTCACCGTTATGAACTACCCTAGAATGCTTTCTCTCTCCAAGTTATTCAATCAACCAACATGGCCAGTCCAGAATTGCAGGTACGGTGTGTGGTTGAAAACCTTTACAAATTTAAACACTAAAATTAAAATATAATTTTCTTTTAGCTCAGTTTTTAGAAATTGCCCTTCTTGATTAATTCGGACATTAAATTTTTTTAATTTGCTTGAATGACTGCATTCTGATCACTGAAATTCTCAAAACTCCCAAGTACCGAAAATTTCCCATATAATTCCATACCTGCCAACCTACCAGACTGTGTTGGAGGTTGGGTGGGTGGGGGTTGAGACTCAAATCATGTGTTTTGAATTCAAAGACCCCAAAAAGCAGCATCATACAATTGAAAATAAGTTATCTACTTGTATAAGTCAATATAAAATGACTTGAAATTTGAATTTAAATAGAAGAAAATAAAATATTTGTCTCTTTGAAGCATTGAATTCACTTTCAAACAGAAAATAGTTAGTAGACATGGGGCCGACCATTTACTTGGGGGTGGGGGGCTCTCACCAGAAACTGGATGTTACTGTTGTACAAACTGGCCTTGAAGATCTTGTTGAATTTTTCTCAGCATAGAAAATTATCTTTTTGCATCTGCATTGCTTTGAGGGAGTATCAAACATGCAACAGGTACATTATTTTGAATGTTTAAACATGTTAGTTACTTTTGGAACTGGGCTGCGTTGATGTACACTCCAGAATGACTAATGTCAATATGGTATTTGCACTATGTGCAAAGAATAAAATGCTCCCTCTTGCTGCTGCACTTCATAAAGTCAAACTCCATCAACCAGGAGTTCTAAAATTGAGTTTATCTGGGCTTAGCTCACTCCGCAGATGGCTCATCCTTCTGTAAATCAGAGCTTTGTTTTGACATTTTGCCTTCAAAAATGAATCACATTTTGACATTATTCCGAATATCAAAATGATCATGTTTTGCATTTTATATATGGAGGAAAATCCAACTTCAAAGAAATGTTGCCACTGATCACAAATTTACCATAATAAAATGGCTTAAACATTCTCATTCAAGGCAATGATGTGTCATACCTTTTGTTCTCCAACAAGCAACTCTTTGATTTACCTAACTTCAAACGAATGGGGGTTGTTCTACTTAGTGTACTTTACCTATGCAAATTAGCTTAATGGGCTCTCCCACAGCAGTGTTCACAGGACTTAACATGACATCTCACTAGCTATTGTCAGCCAATTAAGTAATCTGTGAAATAGTGATTGTTAAAATCTGACCGCCCTACAGTTTAATTGCCTCTATGACAGTTGACTATACCAACTGCCCTGATGATACTTTAAATGAGCATTATTACTATTTATACAGGTTACAGGCATATATTGTGGTGGTCAAGAAAGGTCTCTTTCACTGTTTTTTTTCTTTCTTCTTTTCCAAGATTACTGAAAATTGTGTTTTTTTAAAATCATATTGGGGGATTTGGGAGTCAAAAACCATGTTACGGCAGGTATGTAATTCTCACATAAATAAATAAATTGTTCCTAAAAATACAAGTAATGAGTAAATGTGACATTTGATCATAAACACTGCATACCATGAGTTACCATAAATGTGACATTTGATCATAAACACTGCATACCATGAGTTACCATAAATGTGACATTTGATCATAAACACTGCATACCATGAGTTACCATAAATGTGACATTTGATCATAAACACTGCATACCATGAGTTACCATAAATGTGACATTTGATCATAAACACTGCATACCATGA
The DNA here is from genome assembly GCA_029931535.1 of Margaritifera margaritifera. Lineage (NCBI taxonomy): Eukaryota > Metazoa > Mollusca > Bivalvia > Unionida > Margaritiferidae > Margaritifera > Margaritifera margaritifera. The sequence goes on along the minus strand of JAQPZY010001660.1, from coordinate 5,362,487 downwards.
GTTACCGTAAATGTGACATTTGATCATAAACACTGCATACCATGAGTTACCGTAAATGTGACATTTGATCATAAACACTGCATACCATGAGTTACCATAAATGTGACATTTGATCATAAACACTGCATACCATGAGTTACCATAAATGTGACATTTGATCATAAACACTGCATACCATGAGTTACCATAAATGTGACATTTGATCATAAACACTGCATACCATGAGTTACCATAAATGTGACATTTGATCATAAACACTGCATACCATGAGTTACCATAAATGTGACATTTGATCATAAACACTGCATACCATGAGTTACCATAAATGTGACATTTGATCATAAACACTGCATACCATGAGTTACCATAAATGTGACATTTGATCATAAACACTGCATACCATGAGTTACCATAAATGTGACATTTGATCATAAACACTGCATACCATGAGTTACCATAAATGTGACATTTGATCATAAACACTGCATACCATGAGTTACCGTAAATGTGACATTTGATCATAAACACTGCATACCATGAGTTACCGTAAATGTGACATTTTATCATAAACACTGCATACCATGAGTTACCGTAAATGTGACATTTTATCATAAACACTGCATACCATGAGTTACCATAAATGTGACATTTTATCATAAACACTGCATACCATGAGTTACCATAAATGTGACATTTTATCATAAACACTGCATACCATGAGTTACCATAAATGTGACATTTGATCATAAACACTGCATACCATGAGTTACCATAAATGTGACATTTGATCATAAACATTGCATACCATGAGTTACCATAAATGTGACATTTTATCATAAACACTGCATACCATGAGTTACCATAAATGTGACATTTTATCATAAACACTGCATACCATGAGTTACCATAAATGTGACATTTGATCATAAACACTGCATACCATGAGTTACCGTAAATGTGACATTTGATCATAAACACTGCATACCATGAGTTACCATAAATGTGACATTTGATCATAAACACTGCATACCATGAGTTACCATAAATGTGACATTTGATCATAAACACTGCATACCATGAGTTACCATAAATGTGACATTTTATCATAAACACTGCATACCATGAGTTACCATAAATGTGACATTTTATCATAAACACTGCATACCATGAGTTACCATAAATGTGACATTTTATCATAAACACTGCTTGAAGGTGTAAATTTATAGTATATACAACATGCTTTGATGGCATAATTTCTGGTCAGATTAAAAAATGGCTATGACTACTGAGCCAAACCTACCATATTGACATAATAAGGGCACCCAAAACTATCAGTTCCCCCACCCCAAATTCCCTTTGTAAAATTTTAAATATTAATTATGTAATACTTACCTGTCATTATTGTTTACCCTACCCTTTCCACAATGGAAAAACCCTTGTCTGTGTTAGATGCACCATCCTCCTGTTCTAGAAATTCTTAGAACATGTGTATTGACCCGGTCTGACTCCCTGTCATAGGCCTATGCGCAATAGAGTCTCTTCATTCATTTCTAGGACCTTGACTAATGAAGGACATCAGAGTGGGGTGGGAGGAGGGCATCTAATAGTGACAGGTAAGTATTACATAATTAAAATGACCCCCCCCCCCCAAAAAAAACTATTTTTTAATATCAGTAGTACATTACCCGTCACTATTATTGAGCTGAATTTGTCAGTACGGCTAGAGACGAATGGACTGTAAAGGAGTAAAAAGTGAAAAATTACTCACTTTGCAGCCCAACCACTCAACTGCTGTTATACAGCAGCAGTCTGGGTTGCTGTCTGTGCAGCAACTACTGGACCCGGAGAAAAAATACCTTGGCTCTAGTTTGCTAAGGACAGAAGGTAAAAAAAAGAGAACAAAATCTCTTCTCAAAAAGAGTAGAGGGGCAGCTAGGATTAACACATTTCCTAGTGCACCAATCACAAAAGATTCTCAGCTTTGCAACATAGACCTTAGATGCAAAATATCTCCAGGCCTGGGAGATGCAGTTAGCAACCTTGCTCGAAAACTTCACCTGGCATGTAGATCACTTGAGATGAGCCAAGAGTGAAGGCAAAGAACAAGGCTTTCATTTCCAAATTGTTTTTGTGTTGGAGACTCTCTTCCTGTGACCAATGGCCCTGGAGAAGTACTCCTTCTGGCTCTAGATGAATCTGACACATTGATATACAGATACGAGTGGGGCATGCAGATTAACTCCCAATAAAAAATTGTCCTAATTGTACCACCACTGAAAAGTTGACCCTAGAGAAATTCAATCTGACACCAAATCCATGTGTGGTTTCCAGACTGCCAACAGGAGAAACTTAAGAGGATGTAAATGGAGTCTCCCTAGGGATAACAGGTCCACCATGGAATTCAAGGTTCCCAGAAAAGAGAGATAATGGCGAGCTGACAAGGAAGTCTTGGCCTGTAAAATCCTCAACAATTCCAGGATTTTGTGTATCCTTTCTAGGGGAACGTGAACCGGACCCAGAAAGGTAAGGAAATTCATTCCTAATGTACACAAAATCTTGAGAAGGAATGAGATCTGATTCCTCTAGGTTGGGAATAAGTCCCAACTGAGTCACTATGGACCTGCTCAGGTCATATAACATAATAGGAACTGTTTGTTGCTGTTTTGCAGCAGCCAGTCGTCGAAGTACTGGATGAGCGGAATCCCAAGATACCTCAAGTGTGCAGCTACTATTCCCATAACTCTGGTGAAGACCCTGGGTGCTGAGGCTAGACTGAATGGCATGGCTTGGAATTGAAATACCTCCTGTCCGATTGAAAAATTGTTATGTGGAAATATGCATCCTGAAGATCGATGGAAACTGCCATGTTTGTGGGTCCGATGGTGCTCTGAACTGATGCTGCAGTTTCCATCTTGAAGGTTTCTTGGGACCAGAAATATCCGGGAGTAAAATGCTGGCGACTGGATGTTTTGAACCCTCTCTATTGTGCACTTCTGAAGAAGGGTGTGCACCTCTTCTTTTAACATGATTACATTTGACTGATGGAAGAGGATGGGTGTCCTTGAGAGAGGGTGCAATTCTGTGAATCGCAGATATAAACCCTCCTTCACTATGGAAAGGACCCATCAATCTTCCGTGATGCATGACTAAAGGCCTCTGATAAGAGGACTAATCAAGCACCTACTTGTATTAAAGTAAGAGGGATGCACTGCATGACAGGTGTGATGTCCCTAGACCCCACTCCCCCATTTCTTGGGAAAAGGGGAGGAGGCAGTAGACTTCCTCGCCTTGCCCTTACCTCTCCAGCTTCTCCATCTCGAGTACAATTGTTGTAGAGTGGGCTTATAGGAGGTTTGGCTACTTTGCTGTTGTGGTTGCATACCCTTCTTTTGGAAATTTGGGCTGCCCCATGGCTTGATCAGGCTATGTTCATTTTTTGGCCGGTTTCAACAGGCCAGTAACAGAAGCAAGGGACCTATGTTGCTGGTCCTTAAAGTCCGGAGATGCAATGGTAGGAATGAGACCATCAAATAAAGTTTCCAAGGGTGCAGCCCTAAGAAGATTTTTGCTAAGCTCTATCAAAAACTTTGAAGTGTCCAATGCAACATTTCTGCGGAGGTGGAGGAGCTCTGCCAACAATGCCATGGCTGTAGACAAGGTGTGCCTTGATGTTTTTGATACAGCCTCCAACAACTGCTGCAAAGCAACAGCAGATAATGACTCTTTTTCAGAAGACTGAAGGAAGCGGCTGAGAACAGATCAGTATGTTAGTTACTAAGGACCTGGCTTTCGACTGTAAAGCCTTTAATGATTTAGCAGAGAGGTGAGCAAACAACCCTGATGAACTTCCCACTTGCGAAGCTGCGATGTTGGGGGAGGGGGGAAGGAGACTTAATAAGCCAGGAGGGGGAATGAACCCTATAGCTGGAGGCTAAGACTAACAGCCTCAGAATAGAAAACGAGATTGACCACACCTTTTTTTGCCTTGCCAATTTTTGTCCTTTGTCCAAACTCTGCACAAGTTTTCTGACCATAAATGAGTCAGGAAGCAGGAGCAGATCTGGTCTAGGAATTGCCCCCAAAAGTCTTTCTAAGCTGGATAGAATTTTTTGTGTCACCCGAGTATGAAGGCTTAGGCACATATCAGGGGGACAAAGGCGGTATACTTAATTTATGGCCTTGTCGAACCATGTCTCTTCCTCTTCAGCCACCCGAGATGTTTGGTGTGAAGGGTTTGGACATCTAAGGAGGGGAGGGTCCTCCCTCTCCTCTTGATCATCAGCAAATTTCTGAGAATCTACTTTGAAAGACAAGGCATTATCATCTTCCTGTTCCAAACTTCAGTGGGATACAGGAGTATTAGACCTGGAACGATCCCTCTGCAGGAGAAAGCCGTGAAGTAGGGACATAAATGTTCTGTGACTCCTCACGGGGAGTGACTGAACTGTCCCTAATTGGTGCTTTGTCTGAAGGACGAGAATTGTTCCCGTATCTCCTGGGCCTCTTAGGGGAAGGGGGACTAACCCTCTCCTCACATGATGATCCCTCTTGAGTAATGTGTGGTGGTCTTTGAACCTCACCACCCATACTTGCAGGAGGTCATATAGAAGACATTCATGACTGTACAGGATGATCTTTCCCTAGAAAGGGGAAACTCCAATTCCCAAAAGGGTTGAAAGGGAACACGTGGAAGGAGGGGACACCAATCCAATATCCTTTCCCAGTAGCATGCATAAATGCATGCTCTGACCCCATACCTAGATTTGGCCTGTGTTCTTGATGCTGGGGTGGGGGGGTGAGAGGGTAAAGAGGTCTATAAGAAATTTAGTTTACACCAAAATTATTTTTCCAAGTGCCCATGAAACTTATTGCATTATTTATAAAAGCTGCTTTTAAAATGACAAATCAAAAATACCAGATATTGCAACAAATGTTCTAATTTTTATAATTCAGATTTTGAAAAATAGCAGTTTGAATTTATGCAGGAAAATAAAATAAAATTTCTCAAAAATTTTCTGACCTCAAAGTTTTAAAAGGTTCCAAATTTTAACAGTTTTACTGCAGTCTGATTGATGTAGAATGATCTTCGATATTGATACAACTTTTCTTTATTGAAACTTACATCTTCTGACCCAGGCCCTTCAACAAAATTTGAACTGGTTAACCATTTTATTAACAACATCAGCATACTGTAATACAAGAAAGTGTCTTCTACACCTCCCTTTCAAACTTGAAAACAAAATATATTTCATGAGCTAACGTTACAAATAGAAATGTTGTCTTGAAAAGTGTCCATTAATATCAGGGAACATTTTTCTAGGTAGATTAAATTTCTCATGACAGGTGTGCTGATTACCTCATCTATCTCCTTGATCCACCTATCGATGCCATCAAAGGACCACTTATTTGTGATGTCATACACCAGTAAAATACCCTGGAAAAAGAAAAAAAAACATAGGTAGAGTTTTTCATGATCTGGAGTTCACAATAACATTTTATGGCACGAGTCAGTATCTTGAAGCAGTGTTCAATAAATGTCGATATGACCAGCCATCTAGGAGAAGTAGTGATAACAAGATTTGCAAGATGGCCATTGTGGCAGTCATTTTAGAAGTCAGATCAGCACCATTTTCATTTATGACCAACTGGACATCATAAGAAGTCTTTCAGTGAAACCCCATACTGATATGACCATTCATTCAGGAGAAATAGTGATAACGAGATTTTCAAGATGGTCAATGTGGTGACCATATTTGATGTCAGATCGGCACCATTTTCATTTAGGCCCAACTAGACATCATAAGTCTTTCAGTTAAAACTCCATGCTGATATGATCATCCATTCAGGAGGTAGAGCGATAAAAAGATTTTCAAGATGACTGCCATGGGTGGTCATATTGGACATCAGATTGGCACCATTTTCATTTAGGACCAACTCGACATCATAAGAAATCTTTTAGTGAAAACCCCATGTTGATATGACCATCCATTCCGGTGGAATTGTGATAACAAAATTTTCAGATGGCCACTGTGGTGGCCATACTTGATGTCCAAGCAGCACCATTGTCATTAAGGACCAATTAGACCATGGGATGAATGTGTGTGTAAAGTTTCAAGGCAATCCTCCAAGTAGTTTAGGAGGAGTAGCGATAACAAACTTGTGCTAATGGATGGATGACGGACAACAAACCATCTCATAAGCTCTTCTGGTCTATGACCAGTAGAGCTAATAAAAACTTCTGTCTCACAGGATGGAAATTGATATGCTTGATAAAAATGTGTTCCACTGTCAGTGGACACTGGCTGGGTATGCACTCTGGTCGAGGTTCAAACTTCAGGTATGTGATCAGCACAATACCACCGCATCTCTGTGATTTGTTCTATATGATGAATACCCCTCTCCAATGATGGGTGTAATGTTCCCAAGTTTGTGGAGTTTTCTTTCTGAATATTTTGCCAAGTATACAAGACATGCCGATTTATGTGATATTTGAAGTCTATATATGGAATCTTTCATTCAGAAATGGGTGACTGCAGGGCAGCTTTGACTTCTTTATTTTTATTGAACTCATTTGAGATCCAGATGATATAAGCCCACATCCCAACTCTGATCAAACTTGGACAAGAAATATGGTATATAGGAAGTAACAAGCTCAGCAGATGCAAGATCAACTCATTAATATGCATGAATCTCACTCATTATTGAACTTGTCAGAGATCTTGATGACAAAATCGTATCAGAAATATGGCCACCAGAGTGGTAACAAGCAACTGTTGAAGGATGGACAAATGATGGATGGATGATGGATGTAGGTCCATACCATAAGTTCACTTGGCTTTCTGGCCAGGTTAGCTAAAACTAGCTGCGGCTTCCCAGCCAACCTAATTTTAAGCCTGTGGACCCTAAACATTTTCCCTTTTAAAAAAAGGATTTTTAGAATGTTGTAATCAGTCCAGATTTTGTTTCATTCATTAGTTCTGGATAACACTATTGGGCATCACAATAATTAAGATGCTTTTCATTCATTGTTGTGTCTCTTAAGTTTCTACTTTATAAAGACTAGACAAAATGATAAAATGAGTTCCTTGATGCTCTACTGTTCAAAAAGAATTTCCAGGAATTCAAGATAAGACCATTGTTCTTTTAAACTGCTGAGTGTTGAAACCATCTCTGATATTCTTGAGCAATAAGATTTTCAAATTAGCCTCCATGGCAGCCATACTGGATGAAAAATTGGTACTATTTTCATTTAGGACGAATGAGACACAATAAAAAGAATGTTGGTGAAAACCTCATGTTGATATGACCATCCTTTCTGGAGAAATAGTTACAACATTTCAGTATGTTCATTGTGGCAGCCATATTTGAGGTAAGATTGGCATCATTTTCATTCAGGACCAACTAGATATTGTAATTAGTCTTCTGGTGAAAACCATATGTTGATATGACTTTCCATTTAGGAGGAGTAGCAATAACAAGATTTTCACAATGGCTGCCATAGTGGCCATACTGGATGTCAGATCAGCACCATTTTCACTTAGTACCAACTAGACATCATAAGAAGTCTTCTGGTGAAAACCTAATGCTGATATGACTTTTGATCAAGGAGTAATGACAAGATTTTATTTAAGACAAACTAGACACTATAAACCCCATGCTGATATAGCTTTCCGTTCAGGAGGAGTAGCACAAGAAGATTGTCAAGAGGGTGCTGTGGTGGCCATATTGGATGCCAGATCAGTACCATTTTTATTTAGGACCAACCAGACATCATAAGAAGTCTTTAAGTGAAAACCTCATGTTGCTATGACTATTCATTTAGGTGGAGTAGCAATAACAAGATTTTCAAGATGTCCAGGCAGCATAGTTTTCATTTTGGACCAACTAGACATCATAAAAAATCTTCTGGTGAAACCCCAATTTAATATGACCATCCATTCAGGTGGAGTAGTGATAACAAGAGCAGCACCATTTTCATTTAGGACCAACTAGACCTTGGGATGAATGTGTTTGTAAAGTTTCACTGCAATCCTCTAAGTAGTTTAGGAGGAGTAACAATAACAATCTTGTGCTAACAGACGTCCAATGACAGATGATGGACAACAGACCATCCCATAAGCTATTCTGGTCTATGACCAGTAGAGCTAAAAATGGCTACTTAGTGTGCGGTGTGCTAATCATAGTGGGCTTGAAATCTCCAGCTCACAGAATCACGCAGAAGCAAAAGAATTAATTAGCCTTATAGAAACCATATCAAACAATATTGATGAATAGTCATAATGTGTAAAAAATACCACTAGCTTAAACTACTATCAAAGCATTAAAGTACATCAAAAGTTAAGTAAGCCAAATCTTGTTTCTCTGTAAAGGACTATTGTTTGGTGATATGGGAGAAGAAAAAAAAGAGAGTAAAATAAAATCTTAATCCAGTGAACCAACCCTAATTTTTGAGAGCATGAAACCAGAAACACACATTTTTTAAGACTATGTGTACCACCTGCAAATCCTGATATGATGTACATGATTCCCCCAAAATGAACACAAATTGGATGCAAAATCAGAGCATTTTTTATCATCCCACTCCCCGGGCTGGCATGGGTGGATACTGAACCAGTGACACCTGGATTACAAGTCTGACACTCTACCAACTGAACTAACATGGCTCCCATTAAATGAATAAACATAGAGTGATCTTTCACAACTCTGTTGAGATAAACATAACAGACAACAGTACAACTTACCAGAATGCGAATAAATATCTTGAATATGAATGAATGAAATTGGAAATAGTGTTTGTTTCTTTGTTTTTAAATTGCATATATTGGTTCAAAAGTTTTGCTATTGACTTACTGACAAAACTTGTATTGCAAACATTCCAGCAAATAAATGTCCTCAAATGTTCAACTTCAAACTTAATGCCTCTTATTTCACTAACAACAAACCTGAGCACCCCTGGAGTAGGACCGGAAAATAGTGCAGAATCTTCCTTGCCCTGATGTGTCCCTGTGTGACAAAAGAAGACAAATGACAATGTGTTGAAGGAATATCGTTGCAGATGTAGAGATGTCTCCAATAAATTAAAGTTCATATATATATGTTCTATAATCTGTATAAAATAAAAGGTTTTAGCAATGAAAGTCCCATCAAGAGTCTGTTTCAAAACTATACAAGCACTTTCAAATTAGGAGGAGTCCAATGCAGATTTTGACTTATTTTTAAGAGTCAGACTCTCTCTTTCCCTCTCATTTTACAAGATAAAACCTAGAATCTACTGAGCTTTATTGTAAAGACTATTTATTCCAATATATTATAAATAATCCTTTTTATCATTACTGTAAAAAATTTGAGATGAATTTATGAAAGGCTTTAAGTACATGAGAGATTCAGTAAGGATATGTTCATCCTAATATTACTTCATCTTTACTATCTGACTTTTATGAAATAAAATAAATGAACTCTTACCAAAGCTGAAGCTTTACCCTTTTACCATCTAGAAGTATAGTTGTGGTTTTGTAATCAATACCTGAAAAGAGCAATAAAAAAAAAAAAAAAAAAAAAAAAAGGTCATAAGTTTCTAGCAAGTATCAATATTAAATTTAAATAATTTTGGTATCACCAGTAATTTTGAACATTTTATTTCAAGAATAAACCATGGCCTGGTAGTCTGTACCAACTTCTGGACAACTGCATGACTCAAAAGCTAAACACCAGCCAGACAACCAGATGTTGATGGCAATGATTTAAGACAAGTATAACTGCCATGATGCAAAATCAATCCAATGGGCTCTCTATTGTATATGAAATGACGTATGAAAAAAAATATTATAAACGCTCATTTTCACATAATTTGCAAGAAGTTTTAACGAGTTTTAGTTGGACAATGATAGTTAATAGCTGGGCAACAATAATTTTCAGTATGGTTGTTCAGTGGGGAACAACCCATATATTAGGCCATAACATGCACAATAGAGCACATGTACTGGTGTCTTCAACATCACAGTGTTCATCCATTCAAACCACAGTGGTCACTGATGAGTAATCTCAACTTTACAACTGCATTTTGAGGGAGCTGATTCTAAATTAAATGTGAATCTTTTGACTGTCATTTTAAGTTTTTAAAAGTAGATGCATCTATTTTTAGCAGCAGGGATTTTCTTAGTATGACCACTCACTTTCTACCTTCGTTACAACAATCCCTAGATAGGATTGAAAATGTATGGTTTTAATATTTGTCTACGTACACATAATAACGTTGTGTATTCTGTATTGGTCAGATATTTTTTCTTTGCAACTTTTTCATGTATTTTCACAAAAATGAGTGATGTAAGGAAACAACCTTGCTCTTAAGTTACGTTGCTTATCAATTCCACAAGCATGCCATTGTCCCATACGTTTCTGACCAACAAATTTGTATTCTTAAGATAAATCGTTTATCACATAATAGTTACACTTTACTTTCTACAAATTATATAGTTTCCTTAAATTTATGTGTCCAGTGAATTATGAAAACAGTCTAATGAAGACGTACTTCCGCCATAATTACCTGCAGGTTCACTTATAGTTTCAAACTGATTTTATGAAGAAAATAATGTACATGTAAGCATTGCAGTTAAAATCTTCAAAATACACAGCAAGTGCTTTCACCAATTTCATTCTCAAAACACAAATTGTTATTTACATATAGATGATTAAGTTTAGAAACACAAGTTTTCATCATCATATAATAACTTGCAGAAATCAGGCAGTGATGTCTTGCCGGGGGGGGGGGGGGGGGGGGGCGGGGGGGGGGGAGGGGAGAGTTTAATTGGTCAATCAGCTATTAAAACACATGCCTGTGAATGTGCAATTTTGTTTTGTTGTTGCAATTGATATGAACACCTGCTAAGGCAACATGCAATCCATTTTGCCAGGGGCTTGGTAACTACTTGGCTGGGTTGAGGGAGCATCTCAAAAGCCATAAACTACTGTCACTCGGTGTAGATCTAAAAAAAATAAAAAATGACAGGGCGAAGTTGATTTCGCTTTCCTAATAAAAGAAGGCAAAGTTTACATTTTTTCGGCAACTTAGTCGCCCACTTTGCCTGGTAACATGACCCCTGATATACTCCATGGCTCCCATGGACAGTATTATAATAAGGACGCATTCTATTAAGGTCAAACACAAAGTGAGTTTTGAACAAGACTGAATAACTAACAGGCATCACCTGAAGATGTTTACTTGTCACTGGGGATGAACACTTTATTATCACCAATCCCCTAACCATCATCACCAATCTACAGGGTTATTATTAAACATGAAGCAGTAGGTAGCAAATTTCTGCTACCTACCTTTTAATACAGTAGTGATATGGCTTATTATGTGGCAATCTTATCTCTATATTCATCACTACTTGATGTAGAGCACTTGCTATTAACTTTGAGTAAAAATGACACTAAATTTGCATGCATTCATCTGATCCATATCTTTTTTATACATTTCAAACAACAGTATTTTCATTGATACATGCTCACCTTTATAAACATTGTGAAAGTGCTTAATAGAAAATTCCAGGAATTTTTAAAATAAATACTTTGATCGACTTTCATTTTGATGCACCTGCAATTGCAACTTGTTTTGTATTCCAAACCCAATCAATGATGAAACAAAAAGTTGTATTTCCTACACATTTAAAAGGTTGATAATGTTCAGGATGACAACTGTTCTGTTCTAGATGTGTCCAGCAACAGCAACCAATTCAGTTGCTTGGAAGAAAGCAGCTCAAATTCCCTACCAAACAGCTACTAGTCAATCTTCTACAGGCTACACGGACTGATCTATCAGTAAACTGTCTCCTGCTGTACTTTGACATGCTTTTAAGCTTAGCACATATTCATGCCTTTAAAAGGTGTTTGCAGGCCAATTAATAATTGTTTGTCATCAATCAATACTAGGTAAACAGCCATCTCATACTTATAACTCTGTGTTTTTGTTTTCAAAAGAAATCAACCTTGACTGAGGGTCAGAAGGGTCACGGCTCAAATGTAATGTTTTTTACTAATTATATTTTTTCACGAGTTGTGATACTATCAACCTGTAAAATGACTGGATATTTTTTGTCACTGGTTACTATTTTATTAATCTATACTGTAAGTCAGGAGTTTTGGAGTGAGAAAGAAAAACAAAACTTTTCAATAAGTTTCAACTGTAATTTTCATTCTCATTTGGAATAAATTAACTACATGTACAGCAGAATTGTTTTTTTTATTGTTTTTAATGGGTGTTAAAATGGGATATGCAATTCCACCCCTACCTCACCAAAATGCAATATAATGTAAATGATTAAAAAAATCTCATAAATTTACTTATCGCTTTCCTTAGAATGAACTTCTTTAGAAAATCTCAACCAAATAAAATATTTCAATGCCACAGTTACTCATGATCAGACATGGAACCTTCAAATTTAAGAAATATGCACTAAGGCAAATTGTACTTTAGGTCTTTTAGATGTAACTTACCATCTTGCCACAAAATGTGAAAGGGTTAGCTTTCAAAGGTTTACTTAGACCTATTTTAGATTATGCTTGACGTACAGTTTGGAAGCCCCACTCCCAAGAATTGCAGGATGAACTTGAAAACATTCAAAATCAAGCACACAAATTTGTTACATCCAATTAAGACTTCACACCAGAAGACCTCTATATTAAATAAGTCATCTTGGAAGCCCTTAAACCAATATAAATTGGAAAACAGATTAATACCTTTTCACAGAGGTATAAAGACTGCAATTATCCTGTGAAATTTGACCAAATAAAAAAGAACAAGTAGAAATTAGCAGGAATATACATGTACCAACCAGATTCCCTTTGCTTGAACGGATAATCAGAAATTTAGATTTTTTCCCCTCCAAATAACCATCAAAGATTGCATTTTTATTCCCACAACAATTAATCACAACTACTGAATCTAACCAAACTGATACATTTTCCAAACGAGTACATTCAAATTTTGTTCAGGAACATTTTGTTCTGTGCTGCGCAGTACATTAATGTCATAATGATGTAGCACCTAAATAATCAAGATCAGACACATTTTTTTTCTTTTAAAAAGCTCTGAAAGGTTCATAAACAATCAGCTTCACCAGACTGAACAAGATACTTGTTAGGGGACAACCATTTCATTTTTAGGGAATAGTCTGGATAATGTGCAACACCAGCATCTGCAATCAGCCATCCTACAAAAAATACTAGCAGTGCAAGTCATTACTGATTAGGGAGATATAGTAACAGATTTTACCATAACAGAAGATAATACTGGAGAAATATTTCCATATTTGTGAACAAAATGGTTGGGCACAAAAGAGATATCTTACTTCCCCTTGAAAATATAATGGTTGTGCCTTAGTTCACTGTGTATAATCAGTAGGTAAATGTGTGGCCCCAGTATTAGGCTACATGCTGAACAGCATACAGTGTATCTCACTGTAAAAGTATAAATGACAAAGCCTGCTGCATTTTGCATTTCAGAATTACGCAAGAGCATTTTGATGAATTTATGTACGTTAAGGATTTTTATTAATGGTTTGCTGTATATCACTGTAAAATTTGGCACTCACAAAAGATGCAAGAGCATGAAATCTCAACTCACACTGTCCACAAACAACTCGCATCTTGCAAGTGTGCAAGTGTTCAATTCAAGCTCTGGGAGTGTAGGGGTGTATGCATCAATATTAAAGGGTGGAGCTTTCTTTTCTACAGTTGAAGTATGATGACTTTTCTCTGTCAGGTTTTGGGACCAATGACCATACAGAAAAACTGTAACCCAAAACTTAAGCAAGATTTTCAAATGACCTTGACCTCGCCTGAGAGTCAAAGGGAGGGTATGGGTGCATGGACAGGAAAAGGCAGTGCTTACTGATTTGAAAGTCTAAGTATGATAACATTAGAGCTTATGTTACTTTTGATTACTATAAGCATCCAGGTGGAGGTGGAAAGAGTGTGGAGAGGATTATGGAAAAGCCACTTCATATTGCCAACTTGCAAACTCAATCATGGCGTTTGAAGGTGGAGAACTGCACATATACAATGCATCCTCATGGAACAGAGTTGCAGTGAAAAGATTAGTAAAAGGTGTGGCCAACTGCTGCAAATCAGAACATATACAGTAAAAGAAGACAACTACTGCAATATAAATATTAAATATAACCAAATTGTTTCCCTTTTATTACACAATATCACAACTTTAAATTCTTGACTGCTAAAATGTGTTATATTATGAAAAAAGTCGCTAAAATCTTTACATGTAAAAGTTTTTTTGTTGTTGTTTCAGAACAACAGAAGTCTGATGAAAGTACACATATAGTGAATTTGTATTATAAGTATCTTTGGTAATGAAGGTATTAATTGATGGATTGTCAATTCTGCCCACCTATCAATCAAAGATTAACAGATTGTAACCAATATGACCCGCTGATCACTGATATTGCTGGCTAGGTGTGCGTGCTACATAATAATAATACTTGTTGCCTGACTATAATAGCAGGTCTGATACCTTCATGGATCTCTATGTGGCGATCCAGTCATCGTGTGCCCAAGAGAGTATGTTGTGAGCTGCTGCAGGACTCCGAGTTACAGGTTAAAGTGACATTTAACTACCATATATACTCGCGTATAATCCGGGTCCAAATGCAAACAACACAGACCCTGATCTGCCATCACATAATGCACCCATAGATCAGGGTCTATGTTGCTTGTTCTACTGATTAGTCCTTACAAATTGCATAGACCCAGATCTGCCAGTGCATTTTGCGATGGTATCAGATTATACGCGAGTATATATGGTACTCTAAACTATCCATGATTGGGGAAAAAAGTAAAATAATTTGTACAGTGTATCAATAAGTGCTATTTTAAATCTTAAACTAACATGTATTTTATACTGTCCTCTCTAAATAGGCCTTAATCATAGCAACAAAATGCAATTCATACATACTATACAATTAATATTTGGTTTGGTATCATGTTAAGGACATAACAAAATTCCCTAAAGTTTTATAATTGTTGATAAATACAAAAATATAAAAAGACACCATCTTTTCTTGGTTAGAAATGTATTCATTTATACTTGCATTCTAATATCTTTCTTTACATAAAATGACTAAAAATTCATTAAATTGATACAAGTTTGTGATAAGTGTAATGATGAGAATTCCAGGCTTTAAGTATGGGATTTGAAAATTTCCAACCATGTAAGTCCAGGACTTCCAAAAATCAAAAATTAATGGAATTCCTGAAATTAAACCTGAAGAATAATAGAGAGAAGGAGGGAATGAATAGCAAAAGATGATGATTAAAGATCAGGGCTAAATGAACAGATGTTCACAGTATGAACATCATAAAAATAGAGTATCAAGAATCAGCAATATCATTATCAGCTAAAGCCTATATGGGAGAAAAAGAGTGGTGACATAAGACTGTGCTCACAACTGCCAAAGACATGCAAATCTATAGTCATATTTTCACAAGATGTGTATTTTTATTCCCAAAAGAACTATATTCATGTAAATAGATACATGTAAACAATACCCAATAAGGAATTCTGAAGTTTTGTATGCAGCCAGTATTCTTTTTTTAAGTGTGATCTACTCTTTTAGTAAAGCTTGGTTCTCTGCATAAGCATGTTTGTTTGAAGCAGATGCATTTAAAACTCTAATGTGCTTAGCCAGTTGTTCATGTGAAATACACAAATGCACTGCTTATCTCATTCTCTGCTCTGAACCTCTGAGATTGTAGTGTATTAATGAGAGTTTAGTTTTTGAATCATGACAATTTACACTATTCATTTCAAAATTAAATTTTATAACAGGCAATTAGCAACTTGTACTGTTAATTGCTGGACTATAAGTTGGGTAATCGACATAATGACACTCCTGATGGCTTCGTGTAATATAAATCCACACCTTTCCCAAGCTGCAGTCTGAAATAACAAATTCCTGTTTTGATGCTAATTATATCAATATTTTATAACTGTGTTGATAATGGCTGGCTACCTAAGCCTCGATTGTTTCTGTAGAACATCCACTGAAGGCAGTTCCCTGTTACAGTAAACAGTAGGCCCTGTATTGTAGCAGAATCTAAGCTGGTTCAAAGACAGTTGTGCATTACACAACTATGTGAACACATGCTACTGTTGACAGTATGTACTGCCATTACTGTACAAAAACTAAGTACTGGTACATGGTTCGCATTTTGGTGTAAATGTTATACAATTCTGTGTGTTGTCTTTTCTTTCTTTCAAACAGCAGTGGCTGTCACTTGGAATTTAGTTGTGCATATCATTGGATCACATGTCCTATTTAATTATGGCAAAAATGTATGCCGCTGAGAGAAGTTGAAACCATGCCTCTCATCAAGTCTGTGCATAAGTTAGTTATTTTCTTTGAAATAAAATAAGAATGTAAAATCCATTTAACTTTGATCATGAGATAAAACTGGTGGACTACATTGTTTAAAGTGAATTAGGAATGCACATACATGTAGATCTTTTATATCAGCAATAAATGCAAAGAGAAGCCATGCATTAAAATGCTTTTTTTATTGACTAAACATAAGATTGACATAAAAACAATTCTTCAATTTGTATCAAATTCTGAATTACTCTGCCGCCTGTCTTCCATGCATGGTTTGCATGGTTATCAAGCATTGTCTATTCAACTGTCAATCTATGCGACATCTCCCAAGTCCTCCATGGTGGATGTATACAACACATGCCCATGGAGCTGCAGTTGTGAGTTACTAGATTCTTACCCTTCCACTGTGGTACTTAAACATGGAGTGATCATGGAGGGGATTAGTGTTGCACCTTGAGTGAGCCCATGGGACATTCTCCTACCCCAAAATGCCAGTGTCCCCCAAAATTGAACAAATCCCTACATCCTGATCACCATAGGGCAGGGATGATTCTGTTATATTAATTAGGGCTGCCTGGCAGCCCAAATTTCTGTTGGATACCCCAGAATTTTAATTATGAAATATCCCAATCAAAAGTTAGTAAATCTTGCTTGCCAGAATTTTTCCCTCATTCCATTTATACCCACAACATATGTTACTGGATAGGAACCATAATTTTATCTTTTTGCCTAATCAGAACTCATCTTGATCATATAAAAGCTTGTCATTGCTTCTTTAAGTGCATTTAAGCATAACAAGTATTGGATTCTCCAAAATATGTGTATCGTCGAAGAGCTGACATGCAAACAGCTCCTCCAATTTCATAGTGATGGATATGTATTCCTTCCTTAATTAGATCAATGTTTTGGAATAGCTGTTTGGATAGTTGACAGTACATACTGGTATGACCTGAGATTTGTTTGCCAAGATATTCTTGGAGTCATGTGGTCTAGCATGAAATGTTAAATGACTTTACTGACAAGTTCTAATGAACCGAATCATGGTTTTTTTTTATGACATTTTATTTCATGGTTTTATTTTGATAAGGGAATATATTTTTTAGTAGTGCTGAATATTTTAGTTTGTAGATTTGTGGTAAACATGCCACAAAAGATTCCTGTCTTTTATAACAGTACAGAATTTTAATTCAATGTGAAACTGACAAAATGTGCCATATAACTAAAGAGCACTTCTATTCCAAATAAAACCTGTGAGTATCAAAGAGAATTATTATAATGCAGGCTACATTTATATTATAGCAGAGGAATAAACAGTTGCATTTGTTGGCTGTGGATACTGTTATTTTTTTTTATACCAAAGAACACAACAACAAAAACCCTACTACTACAACAAAAAAGGCAACTTCTCTAAACAAGAAAAACAAAATTATAGAACTATTTTTGGTTTACACTATACACAAACCTTTATAATATTTTAATCTGCTATAAAGAGAAATGTGAAAAATTTTTAACAGGAGATTAGAGACCAGAAGCCTATGTGTTAAACATGTCCCAAAATATTCATTGTGCAATAAAAATTCCCATTCTTGGGATAGGGGCCCCAAAATTGCTGGAATCATACCTGGGGTGGGACCAAGGTGCATGTAGATAAAATCGTCTCTCTGACAGCTCAACCAAGGTACAACACTGGGATTAACTGCCCAATGTGATCGGTGAAGAAATGAAAAATCATGTGAATTGTACTGTAGCTATCCCTTCCTAGGCTTAGGACTTATGATCATACAAAAAACTTCATCCAAAAAGTTATAGATAAGTTGGGTACTGGCATATTTTATGCAAAAAATCCACTAAAAATGGACAACGAAAGTTTTTAATCCATTCATATCACACAAAACAATAATTCTAATCATTTAGTCCAAAGCCTTCAGTGTACTGCTTCTGCTGCAAGCACAGTCAACATTTTATGGTGCATTTGATCAATATAAACAATGCTGTTGGGACATGTTCCAGAGGTTTCATGCACATCTGAAATGACAGTACTTGATGACTATAAGAACAATCACTAAAATAGACCCAGATAATCAAATGCACCCTGAATTAGTCTTAATCAAAAAGCCATTTTACACACTCTAAAAAGGTTTAAAATCTTGCTGATTATGACCCAGTCAGGTATTGTAAGTTCATGTTTTGTGGTGTTCACAAAATACTCCATCTAATTTTATAAAACGAAATTAGGGAGTAATAAAATGCAATTAGGGAGTAATACTCGATTCATTTATTTCATATCTGGACCATTGTTAACAATGCCGCTGCTGTCAGAATGACACTTCAACTCACTTATGCAAAAGCTGGTGAGACTAAAACAACAAAATCTGTAAAGGACAAAAAGGCAAGAGAAACAACTCATGCCATTAATTACAATTATGGCATAAGAAATGTGCAAAAAATCAACTAACTGTTAAATATTAAATTGTTTTTGCACTCTGAACAAAAGTGAACACATTTTTGCGCATAAAAAGGCCATTTACTTGCATTAAATACATGATTATTCAGCTTATTTAGAGATCTGCATAATATAGCTTATAGCACTGATACGGGAAACAAAAAGTTAAAGAAAAATCTGAATTACATTTTTAAACATAAAGTAGGTATAGCATATAGAAATAGAAGTATAATCCTTAAAACTGCATCATGAAATAGTGCCAGGCTGATATGCTATCTGGTAAATACTACGTCTACAAAGAATTTAAGCTATATATTCCATATACTGTATGTACTTCATGAACATGCCAAATTTAGACCACAGGGGCTCATATCATTGCTTACAATTTACCTATAAATAATTTATGCAGGGATTTACTGTGATCTGAGAGCTCAGGTCCCTGATGCTGCAATCAGCTGCCTGGATGCATGTATTTTGACCCCTTTGGGTCCCCAGGACGCCATATTTTGATAGTTTCATGTGCTTTTTTTCAATATCTAATGAGAATATACTACATAAAAGGCTTTGTCTACACGATGACACCTTTTCAATGAATGATCAGTCAATTACCCCCAGTTTGTGCACATACAGAGGTCAAAAAAGGCATACAATAAGACCCTAATTACATTACATAATTTCTCTGCAATGTGACGCCTAACTGTATGACATGGGATCATCAAGGACTGTTGGAAGTAATGTGGTTTCCTATATCAAATAAAAGATTTACCGCTATCTTTATTGAAGTCTTTGTTTTTACTGATAGCTTTATTTAAGTCTTTGTTGTCTATTTTGTTGAGCGAGTTGTAAATGTGCCTTTGATTTAATAATGTCCTATGAGTTTTGTTTCAATCAGAAAAATTAAACTTGCTGGCACCAGGCCAAAGTGAACTAAGTGCTATTAATCAACCAATCATCATTAATTAGGTTAACTTAAACAGTAGGATAAATTTCTGATTATTCAGATGAGGATTACTTTCATTGGCCTTTTTAGTATCCAAAATGGCCATGAGTCAGCTTTCTTTGCATAGTTTTTGTGGAAATGTCCGGCAAACTAGCTCGCCTGAGATGTGGAAGAAGTCTCGGATGTGACTTCAGAACAAGGCTGAGAAGGTAAATGATGGTCAGAGATCAAAGAAAAGGCAATGGCAGTCAGATTTAGTAGAAAAATTCCCTTGGCTAAGAAAGAAAGAGAATAGTGTTGCAGATACAAGTACTACTTGATTCTGGTGTGCAGAGTGCTGAAAGATGAATTCTTTCATAACAGAAGAACTAATTTGCAGTTTTCAGCATTTACCCAACACGAGGTGAACCTCGATCATGTACATGTACATGCTGTGGCCTCTCTGTCTCTCCAATGCACATACAGAAATTATCTCTCTCTTTGTGCAATACAACATTAAAAACATATAGTTTTTATTTTAGAATAAAAATGTATTAAAAAAACCGTTAATTGTTGTATTGCATAAAATACAGCTTGGAACATATTTAATTCTGACTCAGGGGCTGGGACTACCTGATTTTCCTTGGGACTCCCCATTTTTGGTGCCAGTAGTCCTTGACTCTCAATTTATAAAATCATGGGAAATCCCTGTATATGTATTATATAGTACATATGTTATTTATAGGTACTGAGTAAACTGTAAGCAACAATACAAGTCCCTGTGCTACCATAATGTAATCCAGGTACTACCAGTAGCCAGAATTACACTATCATTTTGTCTGTGCTCATTTGCAATCATATGGCCAAAATACATGATGTAATGACCAAAGTGGTATGATAAACTTTCAGAAATCCCCCTGTGGAATCCGTAACAACTAATGTGTGGACAATATTTTGAACAGAGTTGATCCTGATAATGATGCACTCACCACAGTTGGAGAAGCCGAATGGGGACTCTGAGGAGCCATTTTCCATTCCACTAAGAAGTTCCTCCTTTCCTACATCACTGTCCCCGACCAAGAGGAACTTTAGCATGTAATCATAGCTCTTGGGCGACCCAGCCCCCATGCGAGGCGAACGAAAACTCATTGCAGTTTCAACACACCACAAATTTTCTTCAAGGTGTTACTGTCTAGCCCATGCTTGATTAGAAATAAGAGCTCCGTAAATCATATAAACACAGACTAATTAGTCTTTTCCTTATCCCATATATTATTAATTTCTTCTGTCAAATTCTACAGTGAAAGGGTCCCTAAATTAACGATATACGTCTTGTTTTCCTCCATGGTTGATTTTCCATAACTTTACTGTGCGCATGGCGGAAGATTGAATCCGGAAGTATTCAATGGATTGCATAAGCGAAGGGCGGGTAGTTCAGATGGAGTTGTGCACACTATTTTGAGCTCTTATTGGTTGGCATCATTTGTAGGCCTGAAAATGGACAAAAAAGAAGTAATTGAAAGACATAAGTTTATTGATTATATATACTTTTCCAGATTTAATGTAAAGAGTTGTGTAGAACAACTTAACTTTTTAGTGTAACTAGTTTTGGCGACCTCTTTCGACTTTGTCCATGATTCGCAACTTTTATTCTGATTCTGCTTATTACTCCCAGACACTTTTGATTATTACTGGGAGGCAGTTGAGAACAGTGTATTACTGCACAGAGATTGTGTAATTTGAATGCATAACTTATTTGTAATTTAACATTTTGAAAAGAAAGGATTTGTTGAACTTAGAATGTTTGTATATCTACCAGGCCAGCAGTGAATTGATCAATGCCGGTGCCGGTTTTTATGTGAATTGCAGTGTTGCGCATAGAGCACAGGCTACTATGTCCCCCAAATCTTGACCCAGTGCGTCCTCCTGGGCGCGTTTTTTCGTCGGAAAAGAATCGAAAAAATACGCCTGCAACTTTTCTTGGGTGGATTCCCACCCATGTCTCTGTTGGCGCTAGCAATGCCCAAAGAAGCAAAAGGTGATGAAACTGTAAGATGACAATGAATATCTATTTTAAAAGAATGTATCTGGCAATGAAAACATTCAAAGTTTGTGATAGTCGGTCGAGTTGCAGTTTAAAGTGTTTGAAGGCCGTTAGTGTAACGTATATTCGAGGTTAAAGTGGTTGACGAAAGAGACTAAAGGGGTAGGTACTATAAGACCTCTCTTTGGTCCAAAAATTTAAAAAATTTCAAAAAAGTAGTTGCTCTGAGAATACTATGGCAAAAAATTGATTAACATTTGAAAAACTTAAAATTGCAACTGATTTTTGAATTTTTTTTAGATAAGGTGTCATACGCATATGCTCATGACATCACATTTAGCTATAAAATAGCCATTTTGTGCTACAGTTAGGGCTATTTTTAGAAAATTCAGGTGGTCCACATGCAACAACCAGTTAAAAATTTTTACAGAATATAAAGGTTTGAGTTAATAACCTATCACTAGAATATCGGTTTGATTGTCACATGTGGATCATGTGAAAAACGAGAAAATTTAAGTTCTTCAGCATTCACTGATACCTTGCATCTCTATAACGATATCAAGTATTAACTACATTTAAACTGGAATTTTTGCTACAATGAACACATAAAATGATTTTGACATAATGTAGAGACGTTCTTGTGAAAAAAACTGTTATAAATAAAGAATTTGTTACAGACAAGATTTTGCCTAATATGTTTAAGGGTTGCATGTAGACAACAGTTGTTCAATTATTTATGATTATGTCATCAAAATATAAAGGACAAGGTTGGATTATGGCTGATTTTTGCCCCCATTTTAGTGATAAATTTAAGTGATTGTAACAGCATTTGTTATGGTTATACCATAATGACTATATGTCCACTGTAACATACATGTATATACATATGGTATTGTGAAACACCATGAAATAAACATTTGATTTTATTACTAAATGGGCTTATGTTCATCAAAAACCTAAAATTTTGCCTAATTTCTGCATCTTCAAAGACCTAAAAAAATACCAGCGCAATCGAGAACAAGTTTTATTTTTTGACAGAAGATACTTTTTTAAAAACCATCTAACACATATGCAAATTTCATCCGTGTTCTCATTTGCACTCATCCTTAATGAAAAGATAAAATGAAGACAAACTGTTCTTCACTCACCCCCTATGTCCGTCCCCATATGGACCTAAAAAATCAACTTCACAGTATCATAGAAAAGTAATTTTTCCCCCCTTTTCTTTAAAAATAAATGACATTCAATGTCGGCAGGCATTGTGTTCATTCGGTCTGTTTTTCTGATCACTTTTTGGGACAGTCTTTTGTGCAGATCTGAATATTGGGATGAGGGTAGCTAAATATAGAAGAGGCGAATGAAGGAAAGCGATCCACAACTACAACAACAAAAAGCAGCTTATGGTATTATGTTACTAACGGGGTCTGAAAGATAAGAAATGATGGTAGCAATAATGATTACAATGTATCTTTTACTTACCTTGATCATTTTAAATAGCATTTATTGTTTTAATTTGTTTGTGGACTATATTTCACCCTTGTATGAATTCACAATCTTGAAATCTGACAAGCAACATCAGAATATAAAATAATAATGTGAATCATACACACAAAAGCTATGAAAGTACTGAAATCAGCATTGAATAAATTTAAAATGCAGTATGTTTAGCATCATTATTCATTTGTTTCCCATTTGATGAATTACTTAAAAGCAACTTCACAGTATCCTCTGTAATAGAGAAAACTTAAGACTATTTCTGGGTCTCCAGCTGACTATAATAAGGAGAAATAAAATTGATGCCAGTAGTTCTGGATGAAGTATTTATTGAAGAACGGGATTATATAGTACAGTTATGAATTTTACTCTATTGTAATGCAACGACATGTACAAAGTATTTTGTTTTCATAAAGGGAGAATATAATTATTTGGGACATAATTGATATTACCTCAAGGAACCTCACAGGTCAACATGCTATCTATATATACTAACTTTTTTATGAGCTTTGAGTAGTGTTAAGGTAACGTGCTTGTCAGTAAATCACCACTAAATGTTATATCAGCAGTTTGAGACATAAAGGGAGCATTATTATTGTAGGCCATTTTAATTTATATAAATGGGTTTTCTTTTATTTTTTTTCTTCAGTGATTTATGCTGTTCCTCTTGTACTATTTCTTTATTTCTGTCTTTCTTTCTTCTGTCTTTTGCTCTTGGCCATTCATGTGTGTGTGTGCAAGAGAGAGAGAGAGAGGCAGACAGACAGACAGAAGCTATAAGAATGCCAAGTTAAAACTGGAGGCGACAGCTTTTTAGAGTCTATCTTTCACATCCTTGCTATTGTTCAGATGCTGGATTTTTAATGTCATGTAATATTTTCTTTTATCTTTAAACTTTAAATGTATATGTTTGTTGTACTGTATGTGTTCATGTGGATTGTCAAAAACTGGTGAGATGGTCAACCATAGCTGCTCCATTTTTTCAAATAAAGTTGTAAATGAACAGTTTGTATGCCGGACTCACCTCTGGTACAGAATTCTCTTTATCCTTGAGTAAACAACCTCTTTTAAAAAGTCCTAATGACCCTGGACTCGTATGTGTGTGTGTGTGTGTGTGTGCTCACGCGTGTGCTCGGGCATGTACATGCATGTGTGAATGTGTATAAATTCTTGTTATGTATGGACTCCATATTTATGCACATCTAAACCATTTTTTGACATTTTTCACACCTGAAATTTTGCTGATTTTCCTGTTTAATTGTTCAATCAAACATTGATTAAATGTGGTGCACATTTTTTCAAGGTTTAGTTCTATGTTTACAAGCTTACAAGAAGACAAATGTTGCCATGTCAGCTTGAAATTCAATGCCATATGACCTTGTTTATTTGAAGTACAAGGCTTTGGGAATACAAACTGCATGCTACAAAGAGAAATTGCTACCAGTATGATGTATATCTGGATATTCATAATGGACCATCCTTAATTTCCAAGTCATTTAATATAAAATTTACAAACTCGGGGAAATAAATGCAATAATATGGCACAAATTTCTCTAGAACAAAATCTAAAGCCATTTCCTGATTATATTAGCAACTGAATATACAGGCACTTAAAGGATAAATACACTGTATTATTAAAAAAAATAAAAAAAATAATGTTGAGTTTTAATTGGTGATGTCACACTAATGTTGTCAATGATAAAATCATAGGGAGGGGGAGCAGTGCATACTGGAACAAATATATTCATATTAATCTGACTTTACTGGGTTTTTTTTGTCATTCCATCCATTCTGGAGACCTGTTTGATATAAAATAAGAAACCAATGCCTGATCACTCATCATCTTGACAATAAATGTATTTAAAAAAAATGATATAATTGGTCGGTGGAGTAATAAAACAGTGCAATATATGTCGAACAAGTGCCTCACACTCTGTATAGTTTACAGATATTGCACTCTCTTGCTCTCTCTCTCATTAAATTCAAATAGATATATCAAATTTTAGGATAAATTATCATCATAAGGAACAATTTTTTCAAATTATTAATAATGAAAAGTAAGCTTTTCCCCTGAACAATATATAAATAAAATAGATTTCACTACTGACATTTTGAACATTTGTAATTCTTCTGTATACACAGTATCAACAATCGGCTATTATTAATGTACAAAAGTGTATGCACTGCATTTTTGTGAAGAAAAGGATCAAGAAATACATAAATTGTCTTTTCTGGGGTGATTCTATCAAGATTTTGACAGCAAGTCAGTGCAAAACATAAACAAGAGCAAAACGTTTTAAATGAAAACATAAACAGGTGCCAGAGGTAATCAAGTGAACCTAATGGAAATATACAAATTATTGAAACAATGTTGCAAAACAAAAATCAAGTTTTATTAGTCGTATCATTGAATATTATGCACATTGCGTGCAAATGCACAATTTAGGATGTATATGTTCCTGCAATATGTGTGATAGGAGCTTAATAGCCAACGTATCTATAATCCATGAATATAGGTACCACAACAAATAAAAAGAAAACCATTGGCTATTTAATGGTTGCTTTCCTTTATTAAAAGCAGTCCTGGATATAAATTAAATTCATAATGCAAGGAAGAGAGAGTGGCATTTTTTATCTATATAAGTTGCATCTAGATATGATTAAAGGTCAAAATTGATTCTTACAAGTACCTACCCCTTTATGGAAATACAAAATTTGTCATTTAATTAATCAGAAAACATCTGTATTTATTATAATAAAATGCTAGTAGATAACGAGTGTACACTAAAGTTAAATGAGAGAGCAAGATCCAGAACGGAAAATTCCATGGTGCAGCTCATTTCAGGTTAACCAGATAATGTTTTCATGAATAACTTGAGCACATGATAAAACTTTTATTGCAATAATGTAAGTGTTCAAGGAAATTATGATAGTACAGTGCAGATCACAAAGTTAAGGTGACAAATCTGTCAAAGCAAACAAGATTATCTCATTTTTATAGCACTATGAGTGCATTATGTGCTATTATTTTTATTTGTCCTTTTAAAATGGTGTGTGTCCCCCAGATTTGGAGGGAGGGGAACGCAGTGTCCACTGCCTTTGGGATCCTATGTACAACACTTGAACAGGTAATATGTTCCAGTACTGAATAGTTCTTGGGAAGAACTAGTTCTTTGGCCAAGTATATTTGAACAGATGCCGTGTGCCTCAACTAGGAAAAACTATTACAGGGCTCAAAAATGTTTAAGTTGGCTACTTGCCCAGTAGGATAAGTGACTTGGAACTTTTACTTGCCCAGCATCAGTTTTACTCATCCTATATTGTTCTTGATAATGAATCTGCTTAAAATGACACTCATCCAAATGGATGAGCATCTTGAAAAAGGGACTTACCTTTCCTCAGACACCATTCATAAATACAAGTGTATAAGTGTAATTTTTTAGCCCCAGTATTCACATGGCTGTCATGTACTTTATCTGGAAAGACTATTCGTACAGTTGCTGTGTACCTCATTTGCAGAAGGCTATTTGCACTGCAACAGCGTCCATGATTTGTGAAAAGCTATTTGTACTGATGGTGTGTTGCAGTAACTAATTCACACAGCCCCCATAACCCTACTAGACATACTGTCAGCTTTACCAGCACTTCAAGTAGCAATCAAAGTTTTGTAATCACAGGACCAACCTACCAGAAAATTTTAGTGGCCATTTCAAATTTTAGGTTGACTGACCATAATAATTTGATCACCTTAGACATCGAAAACAGAAATCAATCAAATGGGGAATTAATGGTAGAAGATGACAAGAGAAATTAAAGAGTAATTATAAGAAAGCATAAAGCTATTTTTAATAGTATATATAGATCTAACAGTCATGATCTACTTCAGCCTTAAACCAACCAGTGAAAATTACAATTTGGAGTTCTGTAAACCATTTCTCCTTGCTGGTATATTGCTTGACCTCAGATTCACTGATAAATGGCCTTAATGATAGTTTGTATTAAGCCATAGCCATATCTGTGTTTATACAACTGACAGTAATTTTACTACTAAATTTTCTGTATTTATCTCCATGTTGGTGTTTCTCCTTACTTGTACTATTAGCTCCATTAGCTGAGGTTGAATGTACAGATCATGTATCAGTGCTCTTAAAAGTTTCAGTTGGCTACTTGTCCTGCAGGGCAAGTGACTTGGAACTTTTTACTTGTCCTGCATCAGTTTTGCTCAACCTACACTGTACATAATACTAAATCACTTAAAATGCCACTCATCCAAATGGATGAGCATCTTGAAAAAGTGACTTGTGATTGCCCTTTCTCAGCCAAGCCACAACTCATAAATACAAGTGGACAAGTGGAATTTTTGAGCCATGTATATTAGACTGGTCACATATAGGATGTACACCAGACTGGTCACATGTAAAGATTGGAACTTGAATTGCAAATTAAATTGAATCTGCTGAATGATGTTCAGTATAAAACATGGTGTATATTTGTAATTAGAAAGTGTTTATGCAGTTTTTGGTTGCCAAATTATGATTCTGAAGGTTGCCAGAGGGCAACCAGTGGACAATTTTCACTTGCCATAGGTGTTTTCTTAGTCACAAATGTGACCATTTTAGCTGCAACTTGGGGCATTGTTTAGCACACTGAAAAGTATGATTTATCCAATGTTGTTGCAGGTTAGTGAAAATTTGCATAATTGTCAAAACGTACAGTGTATCTCCTTCAGCTAAGTCTTCCTTCTCTGCAAATGGCATACAATCCAATTTTATGCAAAATCATTCTGAATATTTCAGGATCATCCTTAATGCATTCACCATTTGTCATGCATATAATCTTTTTCAATAGTAGGAACATAGCAGCCACGTGAATAGCCATCATAGAAGTTAGTACACAACTGTCGTATCAATAGCTACTGTCCCCAGCTTTTGACAATGGTTCCTTGCACTTTTTATTATGTCTGCTAGTCATAGACCACAATTGCTTATGTGATAGCTGTCCCTTCTGGCGTCCATTACTACAAGTTTTTATCGCTGTTCCTTCTGAGTTGCTGAGAGGTTTGTCATGGAACATTACAAACACATTTATCTAGTTGGTCCTAAATGAAAATGGTGACCCATGATCATCCAGTAAAGCATCCATATTGACATGGGGTTTTCACAAAAAAAAAACTTCTTATGATGTCTTGTTGGTGAAATTGGTGCTGATCTGACATCCAGTATGGCTGACACAGTGGCCATTTTGAAAATCTTAACACTCCTCCTATCAACATCGGATTTTTCACTAAAAACTTCTTATGATCTCTGTTTGGTGCTAAATGAAAAAGGTGCTAATCTGACAGCCAGTATGGCTGATACAGTGGCAATCTTGAAAATCTTGTTATCAGAACTCCTGAATGGATGGTCACATCAACATGGGGTTTTCACTGAAAGACTTCTTATGAAAATGGTGTGGATCTGAAATCCAATATGGCTGCCATTATGGCCATCTTGAAACTCGTGTTATTGCTACTCCTCCTGAATGGATGGTTATATCAGTGTGGGGTTTTCAGTATAAGGCTTCATATAAAGTCTAGTTGGCCCTAAATGAAAATGGAGCTGATCTGACATTTTTTATGGCCACCATTGGACACCAGCTTGAAAATCTTGTTATTGCTACTCCTGAATTGATGGTCATATTGACATGGTTTTTTTAGTAAAAGACCTTTTATGATGTCAAGTTAGTCCTAAATGAAAATGGTTCCCCCTTGGACATCCAATGTGGTCACCACATTGACCATGATGAAAATCATGTCACTACTACTCTGAATGGATGGTTGTATCTACATGGGGTTTTCACTAAACGACTTGTGTGATGTCTATTTGGTAAAACATGAAAATAGCGCTGATATTACCTCCAATATGACTGCCAAATCTTGGTATCGTTACTTCTCCAAAATTGATGAGAATGGTTACTTGGGGTTTTCACCAGAAGATTTATTATCATGTCAGGTTGGCTTTAAAGAAAATGATGTCTGACATTGTCAATATGACATACAATATGGGTGGTATGGGGCCATCTTGAAAATCTTGTTATAGTTACTTTTCCTAAATTTATGATCATATGAACATGGGGTTTGTCATGAAAATACTTTGTATGATGTCTAGTTGGTCATAATAAAAAGGGTGCCACTCTGACACCCAGTATGGCTGCTATGGTGCCATCTTAAAAATCTAGCTATTTTTCCTGAATGGACAAAGGGTTTTCGCTAAAAGACTTCTTATGATATTTAGTTGGTCCTAAATGAAACAGGTATCTTATGAACATGTTAACTCACACATAAGAAGATAATTTTGTTACCAAATTTGGTATATTGGAGTTTCTCAAGAAAATCAGAGAATGTTTCAATACTTGGCTGTTAATAAAAAGAAACGGACATATATAGAGATTCTTTTGGCCAGTAGAGCATCAGTCCCTTTGAGGGACTCGTCTTACCTCATTTCTCTGCTCTTGTTTAAATAATAAATGAATGACTTGATAACATAATAAAACATTACAAATAAGACCACCAATAGGACTGAGGATCACATTTCAGAGAATAAATATGCTCTTTAACAGAGTAGATGCTAATTAATGAACATAGTAGTTATTATTGGGGATTGGTAGTTATCTTGGAGGTAATTGCAAGGAGAGGTTCACTGTAGTCCAAATTCTGGAATCTTGTTGAAAATTAAAGAAATGCACATATTTGCCCTCCAAATACTTATTCTTTTACTTAAAAAAAACAACCTTCCAAATTTGCTACATATTTTATGACTTTGTTACATGGTGACAAATCCAGTAAAACAATTTTTACTACTAAGAATTTTGTAAAGAAAAAACTTTCAGTGACATAAGGTTTGAATTTTACTGATCAAAAAGAGCCTTTCTAACACCTTTCATCTGATAGGGACAAAGATTGAAATTTGCTTATGTTTGCATCGAAATAAAAGTTGATGTTCGCTATAATTCCAGGAATTTTCTGTCAAGAGCCTTCACATTGACGTAAATGAGTATGTACTGATGAAAATAGCATTGTTCGAAAAGTGTTCACAAGATACAGAACAGTAGAATGCATGCATAATTCAGTATTATTTCCAATCAAAGGTTACAGCTGACAACATAATGGATATCAGAAAGTTTATAAAGCAGGCTGGGTAAAAACTATTGCCTCTTGGTAGCCAATTTCTTACTGGATTAAAAGGTTTGGAGCAAATATTTGCTACCTGCTATGTTTAATTGTCACCCAGTTTCGGTACACTGAATAATTGAATATTGTAGGGCAAAATTTTGTGGCTACTTTGGAAATCTGTGCAAATATAGCTTGCCTAGCAAAACTTTGTTTTACTGTTACTGCTGCAAAGTTTAGGCATTATAAATGGCACTTAGTAAGGGTGTTTTTTGTATCATTCTGAACAGATGAAAGTAGGTCACAGTGACCTACTTTTTGGGCAAATGGCTATTATTAACCCCAGTGTTAAGCTTTTGTCTTCTAGGCAGGTCTCAAGCTGTAGACATGGTAGGATGCTTCCGGAACCACTTCTGGAGAAGGTAGGTCGCAGTGACTTACTTTCTTATACCAGTGGATATCATTTACAAATTAACTCCAGTGTAAAAGATTTGTTTTACTCCAGCTTTTGGTATACTGCGCTTTTAGAACTTGGTTAAGGTGTTTCTTGCATCATTCCTAACCACCCCTGGTGAAAGGTGGTTACAGTGACTTTTACTTTTCATACACTAATGACTTTACTATCAACAGGTTAATCCCAGTGTAATAGTTTTGTCTTCCTAGCAGATCTCTATCTTTAGGCATCATATCTGCATGGAACTTATGATGTTCCTTGCATCATTATGCCCCTTCCCCAAGGAAAAATAGGTCACAGTGACTTCTAACCACTTTCTTTCTTTTTGTTTGTTTTATGAGGTTTTGTTTGTGTTTTAACGGCACTTTTACCACATTATTTGCTATATCATGCTGAGGAAATGGGAGCTTAGTGCCTTTCTCAAGGACACACCATAGCACCTGACCCAGTCAGGCCTGGGTGGGTATTGAACACATGACCCATGAATTACAAGTCTGATGCTCTACCAACTGAGCTATCACTGCTCCCCAATTATCATGATTGGATTTCTGGCTAACATCAGAATATAGGCAAGGCAGACTTGGTTGTCACTCTTACAGCTCATGTTATTTAAGCTTTTGCTCAAGGTGAGATTTGTTTATAGCATTGTTGTTGAAAATAGTTTAACAGGAATATGTGAATTAATGGGTAATCAATTAAGAGTGTTAATGAAAAAGGCTGGATGGTAGAAAACAAAAATTGCATGATCAAAAAGTCAGAATTACAATGAGTATAAGCGGACTAACTTTTGTTGTGAACTTTTGGCATTTCTAGATCTTGTAATTTGAGTCCTACCAAGACTCCCAGTGGTATATATTTGGTACCTTTCAAAATTTTAAAAGTGGGGAGTCTCGAGCAGATTTTTGCATATTTTTGAGAAATATTGGGTCAAAAACAAATCTGATTACACATACAGACAAAAGTGTTTCAACTCACTAGAGCAAATTTTTTTATGGGCTAAAATTTGTTATACCCATGCCATAAAGTGGAGGGTATCATTCAATCATATAATGTTGTCCATCTGTCTGTCTGTTTGCTTTCTGCATAATAACTTTAGTTCTAGATCTTGGACCTTGATCAAACTTCATGGGTGGATGGCATTTTAGGCAATAAAGAAACCAGTTGATTTTTGGGTCAAAAGTCATTGTCACTCAGAGAACAATAATTATTTATGCACAATTTTTTGTTCTAGACTAAGTTCCTGAACCAATCTTTGGCACTGGCTTGAAGTTGATATAACCTAAGTATTTTATAGTAAAAAAATCCAAGGTCAATATAATCGTAAGTCTAGTAAGAAAATAATGGTTTCCATACAGTAAGTTTAGTTCCAGGCCACATACCTTGACCAAATCTTGTGGATGGCTTGCACTTTGGGCAACTAAGAAACATGTTGATTTTTGGGGTCAAAGGTCTAAGGTCAAGGTTACTGACAAATAATGGAAAAGGTTTTTGTAAATTAAATTCACATACACATCACATAATAGCATAAAACTGTGAAGAAGGTTTGCTGATATGGAGAGGAGATATGCTACAGATGTTGGGTTATGTGTTTTAAAGGTGAAGGTCATAGTGACCCATATAAAAACAGCTGATATGGAGAGGAGATATGCTACAGATGTTGGGTTATGTGTTTTAAAGGTGAAGGTCACAGTGACCCATATAAAAACAGCTGGTTTTATACATTATCTTTAAACAAAATTCATAAATGGTTTGCCTTTTCTGTATGGAAGGAACCTATTGTTTTTTGTTGGGTTCAAATGTCACGGTCAGAGTCGCTAAGACCTAGTGGTCAATACCGTCCAAAATCAGTGATGCCTTATTACCTTATTAGTACCTACATATTAGACTATTAAATATACACTGTTCACAGTACCCTTGTTCGATAACCTAACAAATAATTTCATCCTTTGACATTGCATATTATTATGTTAGTGGTGTGTGTAAAGTATATAATAACCATATTAGTTTATTTAATAGTTTTATGTAAAAAATAGATGCAAAATGTCTGTGGATGTTATTTAATATGTTTTTTTATCTACAGTAATTACATGTAGGTTATTCTTTCATTTCAGTTGCTTGAAAGGCTAGCCAGGATCAAAAAGGATATGGCCAGAACAGAAAAGAAGCTAGCTGTAAGTACTGGTTCAAATTCCCAAGTAGATTAATTCATGGAAGTGCATTTCTTTCTTATCTCCTAACTGGACTATACTTCGGTGTTGTTTCTTATCAAACATCATATCATTATAGTGATGGATATGTGGTTATATGCTTATATCTATTCTCAGTATTATTTGTTTTTATATCCATGGAGGCCCTTTTTAAATGTAAAATATCCAAGACATGCTCTAAATTACCTGTTGTCCACTTGTCCGAGGCAGCTTTCATAATTTTGCTAGTAAATTTAATTTGCCACTAGTCAATGTTTATTCACAATATCATAGGTAATTTTAAAAAATGTGAATGATTGGACGATGTCCAAGTTCCCTCGGAGGTAATTGCATAAATCCTTGAGATTCAGTTGATGGTTAGAAGAATTAGGATTTGACTTATTGCATTTCAAAATGAGGCTCTATAAATCTTTATCAGTTTTGTTTGATTTATAAAGTAAACTTGCATGTGAAAGACTGTAAACCAGTCTTACGTACTTCTCAAACTGCCACTTTAGTGCCATGGTCATCAAAATCCCTATCATGATTAACCATTCCATGTTTCAAGGATTAGCAATCATGGATACACATATTCCATTCAAAGGTTTGTATTTGTTGTGAAAACCCGCACAATGCTGATACTGTCATAATGAGAGATCTACTCACCCTACTTTCTTTGTAAAATGACAGGTCCTGCCTTAAATCATCTTTCTGTGGTGTTATGATAGGTAATGATCAGGGTGAATGAGGGCTTTGTCTTTTTCTCTTATTAAGTTATTATTTGTTCAGATGATGAGGCTCTACAAAAATGTTTACTCAATCATCTTTTTTTACAGTTAATTTCTGGAGAATCAGTCATTGTTTTTCTTGTGAACTTGTAGTGAAGTAACCTTGGTGGTTTTCTAAAGCAAGATTTGTTCTTCTGAATTATGAATGATGGTGATATTTAAAATATAAAAAGTGTTGTTAATCTAAATATGTGTCTAACATTGTTTTGTGGAAAGGACTAGTGAAGATTCAGCAGGACTAATACATTTCTCAATCTACTGGTCCATCTGGCTATAAGGAAATTCATGCTAAATTATAGGCCTGCAAAAGATGGGTTTGTGACTAATCTCTTGTTGTCATGAGTGGATTTCAACTGTTGTATTGAGCTTTACATTGAAACAGACTACTTTGACAATCATCAGCTTTATTAGGCCCCAGCATCAAGATGTAGGAGCTCTATAGTAATGACTGGTTTCATCCTTCTGTCCATTTGTCCATTCACACTTCTTGCAACCAACATAGTTAAGCAACCCTTTGACACGCAATTCAGTGCCATTTGGTAGGTGAACTGTCTTATACATGAACATGTGCCTATTAAAGATTTAATCTTTCCAACTATAATTTTTGATAGAGTTGCAGCCCTTTCAAGCAGTTTTGGATCTTAACAATAGCAGTGTCTTGTAACCAGCATAGCCCAGGAACCAATCTCTTGTATTATAATGCAGTTTGTGTGAACACTCTCTTTTAGGTGTGCCTTTTAAGGCTTCATCTTGTCTACTTCTTTTCAGACAGAGTTATTGTTCATGTTAACCAGTTTCATATCTTCACATTTGGAAGTTGCTCATAGCCAATACAGCTCCGTAACTGTTCAGCATATACTGGTGCAATTTATTGTGAATACCTTCTAATAGATTAGATATATCGTTTGGGGGATATTTTCTGTTTTGCATCATTATTGACATAGTTATTGTTCTTGTTCTTCAGTGCAGGGCCCTTTGTGATTCTGTCCTTCTTTATAGTCACTGAATGTGTTATTACCTTGGTTTTTACCTAAAAAAATATGAAATATTACATCTGTACACATTAGTGACTTCCATGCACGAGAATTCAACTGTGTTAGATGATGTTGAGTTAAATGTGTTAAACAGGTATTGCATTAATGTAAACTTTTTGTGTCATTATTTGATACATTCACAATACAAATTCTTGAAGACTAATATTATTTTCATTTCTGCTTACTGCATCCTTATTTTGCATTGTGCGTCTTGCTTATGAGACATGCATACCTGACTCATGAATTCTTCCTGAAGGATGAACCTAGACCAGAGTGCATGACATGACAATTTCCACTCCTAGACCAGAGTGCATGACATGACAATTTCCACTCCTAGACCATAGTGCATGACATGACAATTTCCACTCCTAGACCAGAGTGCATGACATGACAATTTCCACTCCTAGACCAGAGTGCATGACATGACAATTTCCACTCCTAGACCAGAGTGCATGACATGACAATTTCCACTAACAGTGGAACACATTCTTGTGAAGTGTATCGACTTCCACCCTGTGAGACAGAAGATTTTTGATGTGAACTTGATTAAGACGCTTTTTGATGATGTACCACCAGAAAAAATCGTTGCATTTAAAAAAGAATGTGGTTTATATCAATATTTTTCACCCTATATTTTAGGATGTTATATTTTCAATCAGATTAAAATCAAGATCTGCTTTAAAAAAGTTGATCTGATGAACACCGATTGAGGGTCATCTTCTGTTCACCTTTTGATTTACCAATCAAATTTAAGCTTTCATGTTTATGGAAGTGAAAAATGTTATTTGGAACATATTGTAACTAACATTAACTCTCTCTAACTAATACAGTGCTTTATCTGATGGCCTACTAAAAATAAGTGGACCCAGAATTCCAAAGGTCAGCAGAACATGCATGCATATTGGAGCCTGTCAGATCTTTGCTATGTCGGTGATCTCATTTTAACCAGATCATAATATTATTTTTTACCTTTTATCTTTAATTTTATATACTTTTAAAGAATTTTAACATCTTTACCTTTCGTCTTTTATTTTGTAGAACTATGTGTTTACGTTTCTTTGGAAGGGTTTATGTTTCTTTGGAAGAGTTTATGTTTCTTTGGAAGGGTTTATGTTTCTTTGGAAGTGTTTATGTTTCTTTGGAAGGGTTTATATTTCTAAAGTTAAGTGGAATTTTTACCTTTAAACTTTTAGAACTTAACATTTAATCAGCACTATATAGCCAGGATTGTGTTGTCTTGCCATTAAGCCCTATACAGACTGGCATATTCCCACTATATAGCCAGGATTGTGTTGTCTTGCCATTAAGCCCTATACAGACTGGCATATTCCTGTTTGACATAAAAATATGTGAGATTCAAATTAACTTTATAAATACCAAGTATATGGGGATTTTAACTGCAAGCAACCTTCACACCCAAAGCATTCAAGTCATGGGATTGCAGTCAAATTTCTTCATCACATACATTACCTGATCATTAAATGTTAGGATTATAGCCACTACCTTGCAAATACATCCCACCCAAGCTTGTTTTTAGCAAAAAAGGTGGAGTTTTCTCACAACAGGGAAGTATACTCCTGGTATATTTCTATTTCTTGCTCTACTTCTATGATAGACGAAGAATTTACACTATTTGTCTAACTTCATCTTATGATATTCATGTCAGTGCTATTTTAATTACCTACCCTAAAGTCTTTAGTATTTTGTTTCAGCTCAGTACTTGACCTGGTGTGTGAATTGTTTCAAGTAATTGTCTGTTATTACATGCCATATGGTCATTCATGTAATATATTTAGGAAGTTGTTTTTCCTTAGCGTCCTCTTCACAATGCTTGACTGATTTCACCTGTATATGCCTTTGTTTTTCTCTCTATAGTTACAAGTGTCAACACAGTGGGCAGGAGTAAGTGTACAGAGTGCAAGATTTCTAAGCTGGAAGAAGATAACCATAATACCTGTCTCAATTGTATCGGGTGCAATTCAGGCCATACTAGTCTTGTGCCATATGCATATGATGGTCAGTAAAATGTATGAGTGACTGTCTTGGTCAAACAGTTTATTGGGCAAATGAGAGAGCAAGGAAATGCACCAAGAAAGATGCAGACTCCATCAGTATCGCCGCTGACATAGCCTCAGTTGGCTCTCTCCTATTAGCAGAGATGTTGAAGGCAAAAGCAGACCAGTTCATTATGGGCTTCACATACAGCACCAGTACTGCCTTAGCCTCCATGACCAGAACAAGTCTTCTCAGCAATACCTCTTGGGCCAGAACCATCTTGGTACAGTAGCTCATCTGGACCAGTGATGGACAGACCGGCATATCTTGGTACTGGATATGGTGATCTTTCCCAGGCTAGCCAGCACTGGACTTTGGCATTAGATGACAATTAGCTGCAGACAACACTAACTCTGACACAGCCTCGACCTATGCCTGTGGCTCCTGGGACTAGGTATGGTGATATATTTTACCAGTATGCCCAGTCCGGCTTAATAACATAGAGAGTTTCAAACAAACAGAATGGTTAGTCTCAGCACTGACTCTGACTCTGACTTCTTGTACTCCTGGCACCGGCATTGAAGAACAAACTTCCTCTATTCAGTACTGGACTCCTGGAATTATTGTGGACTGATGCTAGACAGCTCTGGCACCAACACAAGCTCCATCATGACCAGGAACCCTCTACAGCAACACTCCAGTCCTGGATGCTCTGTACCATTCCCAGTCCTTCAATAGTTTGCACTATGAATGTCGGGGAATATCAGTGTGACATTTTGGCTGGATCTCCAGTCTTGTTCACAATCCATCTTGGCCAGCTTCATCACACACATCACAGGAGGCATCCATATCACCTGTTCTTCTGTCATTGAAGATTTATGTTCACAAGTGCCATCTTCCATGCTTGATCTGACAATGTCCAGAGAAGACTGTCTTTTGTACATCGATTGAAGAAGTTTTCCAGCTTCTGCTACCTAAGTTTTGTCCGCCTCATACGCCATTCTCGGCAACTTACAAAGTTCCTACATCTGCCAATCTATTGATCAAGAAAGACCAGTTGATATTAAAACAGCTACCACAGTCTGGTTGATTCACTGATTTATTACATTTTTAGAGAAAGAACTTCAGGACCCAAGTGTCAACATACATTTCTTTCTGCAGCAGTAACTCCTATCAAATTTTAACAAGGCTTTCTATAAGATGAATAAGCCTGTTTTTCATAATGAGATCACAGCCATCAACAGGGACATTGCAGGCCTGGAAATGTCGAAACCTACATCAGTACATATGGATAGGAAGTCTACTCAACACACAACAACTGTTTTAAAATGTCATTGCAATAGGATCCATGCTCAGCTTGGTATATGTGAGTATATTTCAGCAATATGAACACAGCCAAGCCTCGTCTATTGATAACCCAGCTGGTCATATTTGCAAGTCAGTCTTACATATGGCAGATGTTCTAAACAGAGCAGCACAACACATGCTTGCCTGTTGTAAATCAGTGAACTTACAGCTTGCAGAAAGAGATGCCTTCCTCTCTATATCCACTTTCCTTAAGAAATACTATAAACCCTACACTTAGATTACAGCCACTGTCATTCAACCAGCTTTTCCATGGTCATATGGAGGAACAGGCTGCCAAAGAGGCAAACCTTGCACAGGCCCAATGTTCTTGAGCTCAGTCCTCATTTCAGAAAAGACACCAGAGAAATAGGAATGAAGATTTCCCCCCCCCCCCCCCCCCCCCCCCCCCCCCCCGGGCATGCCAAATGGGAAAACAGTCCTACAAGCCCTTTTCTTGGAAGGGAACAGTTTCCCATGGCTACTGATAACAAAAAGTGGGGAGATAAGGATCAATTTCCATCCCATTTTCGCTTCCATCAGCCTCCATCCCAAAGAAAATGATGTCATGCTCAAGTTGCCCTTTTCACACTTGCCAGTGGGGGGAACACTCAAACACTTTGCCACAGAATGGCAGACCTGCCAACCCTTACAATTTGACTGTAAGTCTTACTGAAATGACCATTAAACTACGGACTTATGGAATAATAGCAAAAATTACGAAAATACGATCATTGTCACAGGTAAAATATGGAAACTGGCTTGCTCATGTTTGATCTAGATCCAGGTTTCATACTAGGTTCAGTGGAGTTGATCAGGGAACCAGACTAACTTTTACAGTATAGATGCTTTGAACTTCCCATATTTTTCATGCAAAACACCTGCATGGTCAAGCTAGTGATTATAGCATTTTCTAGAAATGGCGTCCAATGAACAAAAACACTTTGAAAATGAAAGGGACAATAAGCTTCTTAAAACGTTTAAACAGTCAGCATGGAAGTATAAAAAAAAAATATTGTGATTCTTTGGAAAAAAGCAGGAAAGGTTACAGTTATGATTATTGGACATGATTTCGTCTTGATTTGAGTTTGTCTCACAGCAGGAGAGATGACTGCCATCGCCACTTGAAATTAAAGAAAAAAAAACAAAATGAAACAAACCCAAAGATTACATCAAATTGAGAGATCTGGCAAGAATCCTTTGAAATCCAGGGGTTTGGAACTGCAGTTTCTAAAACTGTACTGGAGGTAATTAAGGTCTAAGTGTACTTTATAAACTATTTTAATTGATCATAATGTTTTCCTTTGCTGCATTAGTCTCAGATCACACTTCAAAATTTTTTAAATGCATATTTCCATGTAGACAATAGCAGTACATGAAATTTCATTACACCTTACTGAAAAATGCTCTAACTTACAGAAAAAATTTGACTGCTTACTGAGAAAGTCTTGCTTTGGTTGGCAAGTCTGGAATGAGAAAGACTTTGTCCCGATGATCCTTGGGTCTTACAAATTGTCTCAGAGGGCCTCCAGCTTATGTTCAGTGCCCCTTCCTAATTGTCAAGGACTGCCTTTGCTACAGATGTCCCAAGAGATTAATTCAGAGCTAATGTTCTGCAGCAAGAGATAGACTGTCTCCAAACAGAAATGGCAGTAGAGATTGGTCAAAATGTAAAGTCACTGGGATTTTACTCCAGAGTATTCCTGCTACCAAGGGCCAATGGCATTCTTCAGTCGGACATAGATCTAACTTCCTACAACCTTTTCATTCAGGCATCATGGTTCAGAATGGAGACATAGAGACTGGTAGTCAGTTTAGATCTTATAGATGGATACCACCATATTCCAATGCAGACGTCTTCCAGGAAATTCCTGAATTTTGCAATTAGGGATACCAATTCAGGGCACTCCCTTCTTGGCTTGAACATCACACCCTTGGTTTTCACGAGGATTTTTGGACACAAGAATTATGGACTGAATCATGTCACACTTTGGAGTCACCTCCAGATCTGTGATTTCCACGTATTTAGACGCATTAAAGATCAAGACATGAAACTCCTTGTTTCACTACTGCTTCACCTTGGATTCCTTGTCATCAAGGACATATTTGATATCGTCCCATTGCAACATTTTATTCACTTGGGTATGGAGTTCAAAATGCATGTGAACATGGTCTATCTCCCTCAAGAAGGTGCCTTGAAAATCATCTTGATAGTATCTACAATTCTTTCAAAGAATTGCATCTCAGCCTGGGAATTCCTCTGCCTGTTGGATCTTAGTGCAGCAGTGGATTTCATCTTCTTGGGCCACCTGTTTTTGAGATCACTGCAGATGAATCTCTTGTACCATTGGCAACCAAAGCTTTGCACACTGTATCAAGTGATCCCCGTTTTTTTTAATACATGAGGTCCCATCTCAGGAAATATAAGAACCTCACATGGCTTATGGCAGGTATTCCCTTGCAGATTCAGCTTCCAGGATTTATAATCGTAATGGATGCCAGCATGGCAGACTGGGTGCCCACCTTCTGCCATTGTTTTGGGAAGTCAGCAGGGTGTGACCCCTTCAGGAGTGTTATTTACACATCAATCTGAGATGAAGGCCACGGTGAATGCATTTCAGTCATAGCAGAAGGTGTTGTCTGGAAAGGGCATTCTTATCCTATCAGATGACACTGCTGCTAAATTGCATCAGAAGGCATAGTGAAAGCAAATCCCCATGCCTCTGCCTCATGGGCAGACTCAGTATCCTAGTGGACACAGTCTCACTGTCCCAACAGAAGCAGCTAATTCACACCTCAGTATTCACATGAATCTGTGACCACTGGTATTGACCACTCATGGATCTCTTTGTAACAAGGGGAACACAAAGCTACCCACCTTTGTCTTTCTTGTCCCAGATTCAATAGCCCAGGCAGTCGATGCCCCTTCCTTGAACTGGAGTGTTCTAGATGCATACACCTTCCCTCCAGCCCCTCTGATCCCCAAAGTTTTGCAGAAGGCAAGGGAATCAGTGCCACATGGTCCTGATTCCTCCCCTCAAGTGGGAAAAGTCATGGATAAATGACCTATTAAACTTAGCAGCTGAAATTCCTAGGAAAATCTTGGTCTTTCCAAATGAGTTTCTTGAACATACAGGCTCATGGACATAACTGTTCCCTAGCTGACATTATCCAAGCTGAGGAATGGAGGGCAGAGATGACTTTCTCTTGCTTTTACCTCAGAGACTTTTCATCCCAAAGAGCTGTTTCACCTGGTGGGATCTATAGCAGCAGCACAACAGACTACCTTCTTGGTTTGTTCAACAGCTTCACAATGATGCAGCCACTTGAATTCTGGTGGATTTGGGGTGGGGATTTTCTCTACAAGCTTTGTCCAGGTATATCTGTATGCTAACTCCAGTTCGCATCTCTCATGATATTGGAAGCTGCTTCACATACATTAGGGGACCAGATATCGGACCTTCTCTGGGGTAAGGGGATGTAACTCTCCCAGTTCACAGTTACACTAAAACCTGATAGAGTGTCAAGTTACATATGGACAGGATTCAGTGCTAATTCCTCTGCCTAAGGGGATCACTCTTGTCTGACTTTAAACTAGTTGTACAGGCAACTTTGAGCAGTTTTGTTGCTAAAAAAAAAGTTATGAAGGGCTGGATTTGTGAGGTAGCAGATGTATTCCTAATGTATTATGATTGGGTGAGTATTCTCGAAGAAACATTTTACTCCAAAAATTGGTTTCTTACCTTGGATTTGAAAAACTATGAACATCACAGAATAATAAAATCCAACTACTGGTATAATGAAACAAAACCAACCTTTTTTCCACTGGAGTATTCTTTCTCAATACTTCATTACTATAGTGTCCTACAGACATAGTTATATTACAAATCATATACCATGTTGAATACCCCCATTCTATTTGTTCTTGTTTAATGCATACCCAACTGTGTATGGCATAGATCCACATCTGACTCCTCATGATGTACATGTACCAGCAGATCTGGATCTATGCAGTTCCATTAAAATCATAATTACAGTGCTGTTGAATTATTTGATCTGGGGTTGGGGGTGCTCTGTATGTGGAACAATGCAAATTAAAAGCCTTCCCTCTTTTATCTGTTTATGGCCTTTAAGCAAAATATATCAGTATTTTTTAAGTTTGCTTGTTTGCAACTGCTAGGTGTACAGATTAAGGAACATTATCAAATCTTTTACACAACATACCACCTTTCTTTTGGTCAGTTAGATAGTCTCATTGCCAATTTATGTTATATATTTCAGAAATCACACCGAGCTGCCAAGGCCAGAGCTCATGTCCAGCGCAAGTTGAGAGAGCAGGCATATGAATCCAGCTCTACAGAAGGTATTTTCTCTGAAATGACTCCATTTCGCAGAGGTGATGAGTCAGTGCAGGGCTTAGTTAGGACCTTTGATGCTGAGCTTGAACAGGATGTAAACTCGTTTGAAAAGATTCAAGAACTGAGATCTAGAGGAGATAAGCAGGAAAACAAAGCAGGATCTGAATCTGTTTGGAAAGACTTACCAACTAGGCCTGTTAAGCAGAAATGCCAACTTAGCACACTTACATTGTTACAGGAAAAGGTGAACAGAAAAGTTAAAATCAACACCTCACCAGAAGTTTCATCAGTTACATATGAGTTCAGTGGTAACTCTTTGGAGAGGGACAATCAAAGTAGTTGGAAAATCTGTAAAAATCAAAGTGAATTTACTCAGCATGTAGAAAACATGAATGTACAATCTGGTGAAATAACCTCTGCTCCAACCGTGATGAATCCAGAGACTTTACTACACAGCATTAACAACACACCTGCTGTCTCAGTTGCAAATGCAAAAGAGCATTCTAGAAGTGGCTCTGATAGGCCAGACAGATGTATGGGTAAAAATGTGCAAAGTCTTTCTAGAAGCAGTTTTTCATCCACTGGAGAGCCAATGAATGCTAGACAAACACAAATTGTAGACTCTGTCAAACCATGTGAAGGTTTTGTTGGATCAAAAAATGACACTAAGGTCCATGTAACACAGAAATCAGCCAATTCACAAATTGTTGGCTTTGAAAATAATCAACCTGTTTCCCAAATTTCAGGTATTGAAGCATGTGAGCAAGAATCAAGTAGGTTTCAAAATATACCTTCAGAGGCCTCTTGTACATCTGAAAAACAAGGGTTCCAATACAAGCACAGGTTAACTGTGCAGGCAGCTAGGGTACCTCATGTACTTGGAAATCCAACAAGTCCCCATATTACCAATCAGGGTAATGGATTTACATTACAAGACCAGAATTGTTTTAAGATAATTAATAGCAGTCCAGCTTTATCTGCCAGTTTGGACCATGCGGAAATTCACTCTTCAGATTTAATTCAAGATTCTCAATTGTCAGACAGTCAACTTGATTTTAATATGGGACAACAGACTCGGAGGGACATGAAGAAGAAGTTCTCAGGACAAATGTCTGAACCTTGTGCCAAAAAACGACAGTCTCTGCGCATCTCAGTTTTGTTGTCAAGTCAGATGTCAAGTTCACAGAGCACAACCAGCCTTGAGTTGCAAAACAGCCAAACTTCAGACAGTTTTTCTGGTTATACCAGGAAAGGCATGCAAAAAAACAAGAACCAGTTAATCATATCCTCAGTTTTCCAATACCTAGTAGATGAAGGGAAGAGAAAGAACTCTGTGGAGAATTTTTCTCTTCCTGATGGAGAATTTGAAGTTTTGCTCAAGCAGAAGGATTCATGTAGGCAAGACATGGCAATGCCAGTATCTGATATTGAGTCTACAAATTTTGTGCAAGAGTTTGATTCCAATGAGGAAAGTTCCATTTTTTCTTGTGAGCCTGAAACACACACAGTAAAACCAAATATGATGGCAGAAACCTCAGATTCTAGGAGATTGTATGCCCCGCTTCAAGCAGAAACTTTGTATTCATCAGAAAAGACTTTTTCAAATGACATATTTAAAGAGCCTGTAGACAAACTGAGGTGGGCAGGATCACAAAACAGACAGGACGTAAATTCTCAAAAGATTATTACCATGATAAAAGAGTCAAAATTCTGTTCCCCAATTCCCAAGCTTCAAAAGTGTTTGGAATCTGATGGC
Source organism: Margaritifera margaritifera (assembly GCA_029931535.1). Taxonomy (NCBI): domain Eukaryota; kingdom Metazoa; phylum Mollusca; class Bivalvia; order Unionida; family Margaritiferidae; genus Margaritifera; species Margaritifera margaritifera. The sequence continues at coordinate 5,318,140 of JAQPZY010001660.1, read as the reverse complement.
ATCAATTTCCAGTGTCCAATACACAATATAGGGAAGGAAGCTCCATATGTCCCTAACATGTCTCCTTATGCATTTGATGTAAAGTCAGCACTGCACAGCACTCCAGCAGTCATCTCCCAGTTATCTAACCTAGTTAACAGTAGTAGTAGAAGTCCACCTCTAGCACTATCTGTGCCTTACCATCTTACTGTTGACAGCTCTGTGAGAGATGAAATTCATAGTCATTCCAAATCTATGGCTCATCAGGGTTCTTTTCAGGTTTGTGAAATTTGTGAAGAAAATAATCCATTTTATACAATCTAATTGCCTGATTTGTATCAATATTTGCAATACAGATATTACAAGATCTTTTTGATAAAAGAACAGGAGCAGTTAATCCATTTTGGGCAATTTATGTCAAGAAACAAATTCAAGTGTTGTTAATCTATTGTAGCTCAAAAGTTACTGTATCAGTATACTGGTTAAGTTGCATTGTATCCGCACTGTTTAAGTCAAATGCATCCATTGATTTGTTCTTCAAATATGTTACCCGATCATAATACCTAAGGAGTACAACCACTGCCATGCAAATCCAGCCCTCCCAAGTAGCACCAGAATTGGTAAATTGTCTCATGCTACCCAGTACTGAACACATGAAAGTATCATGGACTAGCACTGGACAGGTTCAATGCCCGTCCTGGCTTCCTCATGACCCAGTACCGGCTACAGCAGTGCCACATTCATAGATATTCCGTACCAGTCCCCGACTATTGATGATACACAATGAAAGCCTGGAGATAACCATGCCCAGCCTGGATGGATCCCCAGCTTTGCTCACCATCCCCCATAATCTGCTTCACCAGCTCAGTCATCTCACCCATCACAGAAGGCTTCTCTATCACCCCACTCTTCTGAGTTTGAAAATTCACGCTCACAAGGACCATCTTCATTTCTCAATCTGATGATTTCCAGAGAAGACTAAACCTTCCATGCATCTATTGAAGAAGTCTTATGGCTGCTGTCCCAAGACTTCTATCCACTACCACTGTTCAGTCTGTGGCCTCTTATTAAGTTTCCACATCCATTGACCTCTTAGTAAAGAAAGACCAGCCTACCTTAAAACAACTCACATAGTCTAGTTGAGCACATGACTTTGAAAGGCAATTCCTAGAGCCAAGTGTCAACAGTCTGGTTGAGTACATTGCTTCAAAAGGCAGTTCCAAGAGCCAAGTGTCAACAGGCCTTTCTTTTCACATTGGTGACACCCAGACAATTTCAACTTCTGGCTTTTTACAAAACGCTCATACCAGTTTTTAGCTCTACTAGTCATAGACCAGAAGAGTTTATCTAACTTCAAAAGTTCTGGTGCTTTCTAAAACCAATCACTTCCATATAGGCATTATGGGATGCAAGAACTACCTGCCTCTGAAATTGAAGAGCTTGACAATGTGCAAGAACTACTTGCCTCCAAAACTGAGGAGCTTGACAATAGAAGTGCTCCAATCAGCATGGGCACTTTTACAGTTTATAACAATGCATGTTAACACATTTTTACAAAGAATTTTACTTCATGTTACAATCAAGACATATATTGGATTGACTTTAGCAAGTCATCACAACAGACAAGCAAATGGGTCAAGTGTGTGGAACTATTTTGTTAGACTCTTAACGTACATATGTGTCTGCTGAGCTGGTCGGCATTGGGATAATATACAGAATTGTATAGTGAATTGCCAGATAGCAGAATCACTTTCTTAGCGGTGATGGTGCCGAGTCATCAGTCTTCCATCTATTATCACAAGTTTGTTATTGCAACTCCTCCTAAACTGCTGGGAGGATTGCCATGAAACTTTACACACATTCATTCCAAGGTCTAGTTGTTCCAAAATGAAAATTGTGCCCCTTGGGTATCCGATATAGCCACCACATTGGCCGTCTTTAAAATCTTGTTATCACTACTTCCTATGCTGTCTAGTTTGTTCTACTTGAAATTGGTGTCAATCTTACATCCAGTATTGCCACCACTGTGACCATCTTGAAAATCTCGTTATTGCTACTCCTCCTGAACAGATGGTCAAATCAACATTAAGTTTTCTCTAAAAGACTTCTTATGATGTCTTATTGGCCTTAAACGTAAATGGTACCAATCTAGCTCAAACATGGCCACCATGGTGGCAGTTTTAAAATTCTTGTTATTACTTTCCTCCTGATAAGATAACAAAAGAGCCCACATTGAAGTTACCCAATATTTAATTACAAAAAGAAAAGCATGACATGATATGGAAATAAATATTTACAAAAGAGTAATGAGATACTTATCTCATTTTATGGCTCCCTGCCCAGGACGTCATGTCCACAATACTCACATCCATCTGCTGTGTTTTCTCCCCAGTCTGCACTCTTTCATCCTCTTTCATTGGGCTGTGCTACCTCACACTACCCATAACTTATTCTAAGCCACTGCCCCCCCCCCCCCCCCCGAGGCCAACTAGAAATGGTTGGAGACAGCATAGTTCAAATAAGTTCTATTTTTAACAGTTAGAAATATTACATAGTTTTGTATAACTTAATATCTGTGTGGTGAAAAATGTTTGTTGTACCAATATGTGTCAGGTTAATGAATGGAAGGACAGACCTGTGTGTGTGGACTTTCCTCGTAGTAGTTAGCATTTCGCTCTTTTGGTCACGTTATTGCTCATTTGGTCATGAAAGAAAAATCAAGTCTGTGTCTCACAGACAGCCATCATGTTAATAGGAAAATACACCATGCTATATACACAAGCAGTAACAAGGCTGCTGTATTAGTTCCATATGAAATGATCTGTACTAGAGTTTCACATTGTGAGCCGTATACAAATTTTTATATTTACTTCCTTCTTCGTACTAGAGTAGATAGAGCACATTGTTTCTGGACCTTTTTTATGAGTTTCTCGTAGGCTTTGGCTTTTTCCATGAACTATGATTTAGTTTTTGTTGCTTCATTGATAGACGTTCTGGCTAAGGCAGTGTGTGCCTTGTGTGTGGCAGCCTGTATTTCATTTTTTATGGTTGTGTATTTGTTTGCTTCATCTAGGATAAGTGTGAACTCGTTTTTGGAGACCGCATTGCCATGTAGTACCTAAGATATGTGGTCTGCAATTGTGTTTGGCCTTCATGGTCAGTACCTGGCTGATGAAAGCCCCAGCTACTGAAAGCAGGCCACAGCTCAGCACTGTAATGGTGATTGTAATGGGAGCAGCAATGATTCTTGTCAACAGGCCAATCCCTGCCATGCCAGTGCCCAGAGACACAGCCATTAATGCTGTGTCCACACCATCTACTGTGTTTATTGTCTGCTTGTACTTTTTTGTATAAAGTGTGCTGCTGTTCAACCTCCACCATATTCAATGTCACAGATCTTTTTCAGGCAAAAGTCATGTGGGTCTTGGAGTGTTGGGTATGGTGATATTATAATTAACCTGTACACAGCGTGATATGAAAGTTTGACTGAGCTGAAGGGATGGGGGTGTTTGCTCCCCTGCGGGCACACACCTCTAACCTGTTGCTGTGGCTTACTGGTAAGATGGTGGTGATGTCAAAGAAGATGTCAGTTTGCTTGATATCGCTAGATCTGGAAATAGCATGGGCTTCAACATGCCCACCAACACTCTCACCAGAGTCAGATACCAAGTCTTCTTTTTGCAGGTGCAGCAACAGTTTGTTTTTCTGGCCGATTACTGTGATGTGGTCGAACGCCTTTTTCATCTGTAGGTAAGACGAGTGATCAAGAGCCTTACATACATTGATGGAATGGCTATCGATAAGAACATTTCACCAGATAGTATGTTGTCATTGTACTCGCAATTGTGCCTTCATCATCTCAAGGGTAGTACTTTCAGTTGTTGTTCTGACAAACAACGTACAATTAACCCTGGCTGCTCACAATTTGGCTTAGGATGCTCTGGGTGTCCCCAGTGCTTGATATCTATCTGCTTTGCATCCTTGTTCCATGCTCAATCTGAACCAATATGTGTTTAACCCCAAGGAGGCACAGATGGTCTTGCACCATTGGTTAGTATTTCTTGTCGATGTCATGCACATATTTTGCAAACTGCACCAATACTCCATCTTTCTCTTCAATTGCAGGTTCATCTGGCAGCACCAATGATTCATATTCCTTGATTATGACTGGTTGCACCCCCATGACTTGTTTTTTAAGCTAGTATAAAGCAGGTTCACTGCTGCCATTATCTGCCCATATGACTTCGTTTACACGGATTAAAAGCATTGCCCACATTCTATTACCTCGAGGTTAAAGAAGTAAAATCCTGCGCCAGGGACAGTGATAGTGTCATTGTCATTGCTGAGGGTAATACTGCTAATGTTTTGAAAGTTTTGCATTGAATCCCAGTGATAGTAACTTGATGCATTTATTGCTATAATTTCGCTGTCCGATGTGATATTATTAGCTGTTAAGTACACAACTGTCATATCTGGTACTAACTTTTGAATGCTGCCCTTGTAGACATAGCGGTGGTTACCAACTAATCCAAAGGTGTCAACTATGGGAAACCCACATTTCCAAGCAGAGAAGGCAAGCGCCACACAGAAAGAGGAATGCTAGTACTTATGACCTGGCCGCAACATCAGCTGGTGCCTGATTAGTGTTTGAAGTTCAGTGTGGCAGCATCCGGAGGGTCGACAGGGTCATGTATGTTTTTGGTTAAGTTGTTGTTCATCGCCAGTGTGCTGCATATTGTATTGCCCGTCTTTAAGACCCTCAAGGCACAATTGGAATCAACATGCACATCGAGATCTGCTATGGACAGACTGCTGTCACTCTGTACGCTAGTGGCATTAAAGACTTCTATGTTACTGGCCACAATGCCAACTGGTTTGGTGAGGAGTGCAGAGACATCCATGCCTGAATTTTTATGGTCTCCCATGGCATCGGACAACATGACCAGGTCATTCGATAACTGCACAGTTTGAGAAGGCCACAAGGTCGGTCATGGTTGGATACCATGAGATCACCCTGGGGGGTGCCAGCGCTAGAAATAGTAGAACATCCATTGATGTATACAGGCATGGTTGTATAGCCCCAAAAGGGGTCTATCTTTAATTAACATGGGCACCAGTGATGCCCTGATAAAATTGCATCAAACAATGTGTCCGGGGTCAGGTTGTGTTCAACATCTTTAATACTGCAATTGATAGGTGGCCGCAAACTTGCTTGTCTGCCTTTTTTTAATTGGGATTGTAGAACAGGTCAGTGGCAATGACTTGGTGTTGCCCCTCCCACCCCCCACTCTGCGTAGGCATGACATTAGTTTAGCAGGTGGCATGAGGTAGGATAGTGTTGCTCTGAATGCTGTCAGTGCATCCTGCAGTTTTGTGAATAGTCGTGGATGAACATGCCAGCTTCATGCCTTCTGCATGTAGACACTGAAGAAATTACATATGGGGCATGCCATGTGGAGTAGATGAAAGTTGGTGAGAGCCTTCACTGTCATTCCAGGAGGTACAGGGCCATGCCCAATTTTTTTAGCCCACTGATGCGCTTAGTGGCATTGATGACATTAAAGTTGGGATTGTTGCAGCTCACTGCATTTGTGTGACCATCTCCCGCAGCATTTCTGACCTCTCTCAAGGTAAACTGTGTATTATCAGTGTGGTCTGTTGTGTCCTTTGTGAACATCATCAATGGGCCAGTGCTGTCCTGTCTCAATAAAGGCTTCAGAGAGGACAAGTAGTCCGCACCTGTAGCTCCACACAGCCCTTTTGATTGGGGTCACAGCTCGATGCAAGTAGTACTACAGGTTGTGGATGCTGTGATCATGGAGCACAGGGGCCCCAATGTCGAGAGTGAGGTTTTGTACATCTTGAAAGGATGCCATTGTGAGAGATATGTTATCCTCGCTATCTTCTATTATGGTAAGAGGCGAAGCGACAGGTTGAACCAGGGTGGTGGCTTTTTGGTGGGCCATAGCAGCAGGTTGAACCAGGGTGGTGACTTTTTGGCAGGCCACCTTGTTTACAGCAATGCATATTCTACAGCCTTTGTGCAGCTGGTGGTAGCAGTGGCTGGCAGCACTTCCTTTGCCTGACTTATGTTGACCATCTTGATAGCATCGATGGCATGCATGGGAATGGGCCTAGCAGCTGGGGCAGCATATCTGGCCAGTCCATTATTACCACCGTGTACATGGAAGTTTGGCTGGCAGGTGGTGTTAGCTCATACTCGTACAATTTGTCCTGTCATCTTGTTGAGCTGTCCAGCTTGCTTTTGAGTGGAGCAAGACTACTACTAGTGCAGTATAAGTGCTAGCCTCTTCAAGTCTAATACGCTTAGCTTAACTTAGAGCATGAGTGGGCAGTCTTGGACATAGAGACCAATGGTGAGTGTCTTCCTGTGGAGGTTGAGCATGTTGTCATCCAGATCAATGATTGTAAAGAGCAAAAATACAGGGACTATTGCATGGCAGGTAGACAGGCAGGGGTGGTGCGAATGCTAGAAGCCAGCCAAGACTCTGGTCAGGGGTGAAGCTGTAGAGCACATAGACAGGACTGGAATTGTCACTGGTACTCAAGTCCACGCTATAGCCACCCACAGCATTGCAGGAAATATTGTGGTGGTGATATGTACTATGCATAGTATGGTAACCCTTGCTGAAGATGGTGTGAGCAGAGTCGACCATGGCAGGTCATCCCAACAGCTTGGGCAGGCTTGACTGTGCAGTGTTGACACAGTAGGAGGTATAACTAATATATATCACTGCGCTTAGGGTTATCTCATTGGCAGTGATGCTAATTTTAGTTCAGTCACTGCCCAGAGCTGTAATCTGTCGCTGGATCTCCTGGTTGATGGCGTCTATTTCATAGGCACTGGTTGGCAGGTTTACAGTCTGCCAGATGTCACCATCATCAGAGGAAAACTCGGGTATTGTTGGCTGAGAGGCCATCAAACAGTGGAGCTGATGTTGGATAAGCTGTGGTAGACTTGGAGGGATGCCAACACAATCTTGAGACCACATCCCTTGTGGGCCTTGGGTGGTGTCGGAAAAACAATGTCAGAACGATGGCTTGCTTGAGCTCACTGATGCATCTGTGGGGTCTGCGGTGCAGTATTCTCTAGAATGATTAATAGGCGGGCCGAGACATCATCCGACTGTCGATTGCCAGCAATCATCTGCTTTAGTGTTTCGTCTGTGACCATTGTATTAGTGGCTGTCATAAACCTCATTATGAAGCTCTTCAGTTAGCGCTTTAAATGTTCAACGGTCCATGATATCATCCTTTAGCAGGTGTTGACAGATGCTGCTGGCCTCATTGATAACCTCTGGGGTGGTATTTCCAGCTTGGAAAGACCCCACCAGTCTATTGAGGCAGTCAGCTGGCTCCTCAGGCTCCTCAGACTTTCTAAAGCAGTGGATTGTGCTCACTTGCACTGCCTGTGGAATTGCAAGGGCAAGTGACTGGGTGTGGGATGGTTTTATTTCATTGTTTGCTATTGTATTATGTGGACAGGCCCTTGCCTACCATTCTGGTGTAACTAGTGGATCCGTGGCCCATAAATGTTCAAAGTCTATCGTTGTCTTTCCCACAACGTGAGAGTAAAGGTGAATGTCTTTGTGCTTCTTGTACACAGACTTTGCCCAGGTGTCATCCCCCATCTTGCCATTATGGTGGCTTCCGCCAGGTATCTGCCCAGGCTTCAGGCCAGTTTTTGCTCATTTTAGCAAAGGCAACAGCTTCAGATTCAGACATGCGTTTTATCTGCCTAACAAGGTCAAATACCGTTAGCTGCATGAACCGATGGCAGCTCTTCGCGTGTGCTTTTGAGAGTCAAAACAACAGCACCTAGGTCGTTTGGGCGGCCTTTCCAGCACTAATTTGGTTGACATCTCACTTTTTCTGACTGCCTCCTTCACACAGATAGTTACTAAGAATTTTATCTAAAGGAGACTCCTAATAATCGATATAGAATCATTTGTTGATGCTCTGAAAATCACCTAGATAAGCAGACTTCTGAGATCAAATAATCAAACAATTTAAACTTGCTAATTGCTCAGTGGCCTGATTACTATAAATTTACTATTTTGAGGGGACAGTTTATAGTGAAAACAGCTTATACAGACTGAATTTATTTTGGTATGATGCTTTTAAAGCTTGGGTCAGTTTTATGAGAAAGGACTTTAAATATATTACAGACACAGTTGACTTGTTTAGTTAACCACTGGGGTTCGAGTATGTAATAAAAGCTGGTGGAAAAAGTATATTTTTAAAGAAGATGTATGATGGTGGTTTTGTTATCATTAATGATTTATTAGATGAAATAAAAAGTTCCTCTCATATGAAGTTTGTTCTTAGGTTATACAGCAATAAAATAAGTTTCTAAAATATATCAATTGCATAATATCAATGAACACCTATATTCTACATGCTTTACAATTTTATCTCATGAAAACAGTTGTGGAAAGATTTCTCTACTACTGACAAAAAAACAGAAAGGCCTGTATCAGTACGAAAGTGGGAAAATGATTTTGGCTCTATAGATAGCAAGAAATTAGAAAATATTTTTAGGTTACCATACCAACTTATCAAATGAGGTGGTTTCAAATAAGACTCTTGCATGGAATCTTGTCTGCTAATATCTTCCTGGCAAAGATTGGTATTTATGGTGCCAATAAATGCTCTTTTTGTAAAACAGATCCAGAAAGTCTGATGCACCTAATCTGGCACTGTAAAATCATTAACTTTTTTTTGACAAATGTTTTTATGTGGATTCAAAACAGTTACACTCATGTATGCAACCTAAATCTAACATGTTAAAAAAATATTTGGAGTGCTAGACAGAAAAAAAGGCAGATTCTATATTAACGTATCTTGTTTTATATGCAAAACAATATAGATTTAAATCTAAAATTAATGCATGTAATTTATGTATATGAACTTTTATAAGCTGGTTGTTACAAATTTTCAAAAAATTTGAAATATATTGCTTATAACAACTGCCGCTGGGACAAATTTAATGCTGAGTGGAAACTGTATTTTAAGTTACTATCTTAGTAACATAACACTGTTGTGGTTTTCTTGAAGAGTTGTCATGCTACAGATATATTTTACTATATATTTACAACTCATAACATATTATGTTTTTACAGATATATTTACATATTGGTAATTATCCCTTTCTCTCTATTACTATGATAACAGTGATGAAAGTGATGATGATGGTTATAATTGTAATAAAGGTCATGATGGTGATAGTGACAAGGGCAACAGTAACAACAGCAACAGCAATAAACATTGTTGTCATGGTTGTTTCTGTAGTTATTAATATTTTTGTTATTGTTATTCCTCCTTCTCTCTCTCTCTATCCATATCAAATTGTGCTTTATTTATATTTGTTATTGTGAGCATTACAATGCCTATAGAATTAAAAAGGGTGATTGTGTATACTTTACATTTAAAGTGAGGTAGTATGCAGGATGGCTCCCTGACCTGCATCTACCCATGAACAGGGAGCAGTAAAGGAAAAATAAAACAATTTCAGAATGCAAGACAAACACACACACAAACTATAGGCTCCTGATCTTCATCTCTCCAGTCCTATATCTGAAAGTCTAAGCAGTCAATGCCTTGGATTGAACTAGTACAGTTTAGATGCCTGTGCTTTTTCTGCAATCTTGTAGACTGTGAGGAATTTGAATGCTTGCTAATACTGGTTGCTCTGTTCAAGTGGGAAAAATAATGGATTAGTGACCTTTCAAACTTAGCATCAGAGATTCCTGGGAAGATCCTGCCTTCTCCTCATGCAGGTTTTCCATCTGAGTTCAGCAATATTCAACCTGCATGCCTGGCTAATATGAAACAAGCTCTCAGAAAGAAACAATTCTTAGAGCAAGTGGTAGACAATTGCTAGGGCAAGAAGGCCTTCAACTCTGAAAGCCCATGAGAGGAAATGGAGAGCTTTCTTCCAGTTGTACAAGCAGAAACACATCTATCCCCTTAAAAGCCTCATTTCCACAGATACATGTAGCTAACATCCTTCATTGCCCTTCATGGTGAAGTTAGCCCCCATGTTAATCAAGGGTTACTGTTCCACAAATTTAGAGATATTTTACCATCATGGAAGGGAGGATATAGACCAGAACAAAATGATCCATGGGTTCTGATGTGGCTGATTAAGGCACCCTTCAAACCCCAGAGCCTCCATGACTCAACTCTTGTGTATGACCTGCTTCCAAATCACTTGAACCACAGCAGGCATTTTCAGTGCGATACATGCCTTGTTGGTCAAACTGAACTGTTTGCAGTTCTGCCATGATGGTTCAGTATCTGTCATGATGGCTCCAGCTTTCATTGCCAAAGAACAGGCTCCTGCTCATTGGGAATTAGTCCTTTGTCTTGAAACCACCATGAGTTTTGTACCCTTTGTCCCATGGCATCAGGACTGTGAAATGGTACATAAAGCGAACTGAGTGAAGTGGAAGACAGAGCTTTCGCTTGTTCCTACCACTCAAAGAAGGAAGGGATGATATTTATGCCCAGGCTTTGTCATCCTGGATATGATGGGTTCACTGCTCAACCTACAAGAACTAAATGAAGACCAGATGAAGTTCTTATGCATATTGGCTCCAGTTAGCAGTTGCCACTAGCGTAGCATTTGGGTCCAACTGCTTCCTGACATCATGCAAATTGTGGGATGGAGGTCAGAGACAACATTCTCTAGCTTTACCTTCGAAACCTTTCATCACCAAATGCACAGTTTGACCTGGTAGGACCTCTATCAGCAGCTCAACAGGCTTCCTTTACAGATCATTCAGCAGCTTCATAATGATGAAGGTTACTCTATTTCTGCTGGATTTGCAGGAGTGAACATTTTGATCCAAACCATGTCCATGCATGACCATGTGCTAATCCTAGCTGTGTTTCACACAGAATATCAAGCTGATTCATGTATGTTAGGGGGCCAGAGATAGAACCAACTCCAGGATAAGGAGATTTATCTCCCACCTCCTCTTATATCCTTTTCTGCTAACATAATGTGATCAGTTAATGTATCTGAACAAGAAACCAATTTTTAAAGTAAAATATTTTTCTTTGATAATATTTAATCTATCATAATACAGGCACACCCTTCTAAACCCTCCCTGCAGTTATATACCTGGAAGAGTGTGCACATCGCTCCAATAGTAACTGACATGATTTGGTACCAGGCTGTCTAACCAAGGGGAGACCACTCTGGTCTGACATATGCCATGGGAAGTAGACAACCTTTTAGAACTTTCGCTGCTATTTTTAGCTTGGGAAGGCTTGATTTGCAATGTCTTGGATGTACTCTCTAATGTCTTAAGATTGGGCAAATATTTAAACAACATATTTTACTTTAAAAAATAGGTTTCTAACTTTGTTACTTTTCAGAATTTCAGGGTTAATCCTTGAATAATGATACAATTTTGTTGTGCATCATTCATACCAGTAATAGTTCTTGTAGGGCATTGTTCAAGAGGAACTGTCATCTACATGTAGATTAATGAGAAGCTTACTGGACTCCAGGATAAGGGGATTTATCTAAAAACATTCAAAGCATATTTTGACAAAGTTTAAAATATTAAATGTGAGTCTACTGGTTATATTCATTGCTGTAATGACCAGACTACAGAATGTCATTGATAAGAAATCCATCAGTTACCATATATACTCTTATATTAGCCGGGTCCTAATGCAAACAACATAGACCCTGATCTGCCATCACATAATGCACCGGCAGATCAGGGTTTATGTTGTTTGTTCTATTGATTAGTCCTAAGAAACTACATAGACCCAGATCTGCTGGCGCATTATGCGACGGCAGATCTGGGTCTATGCAGTTTGCAGTTGTATCAGCTTATACTCAAGTATTTATGGTAGTTACATTTTCAAGATTGTAACAAACACTCTGGGTACCAGCTAAAAGTTGTCATTCATGTACAGAGAGTCTTTATATGCACTAAACCGGTACACATATATTCATATATCGGGGTATGTACAAATGGGACCCACAAAATGTGATCTTTATAAATAGGTGGTTTTAAATGTAGGAGGTTGTTATCACCGGTTTAACTGTATAGTGTTTCAGGCCAAAATTATTTGTTATTAAAAATCAAGTAGGTTGTATCCACTTATCTTTCATTGTTTTTTTATCTTTTTTATTTTGCAAAATTTATATCATTCGATATATCAGTGTAATGCATCATTTTTTATATTGTATAATCTAGATTCCCCAAACCAGTCAGGTTGTGTGTTTTGCTGTTGGTCAGCTAGATGATGTGACACAGTCAGGATTCTACTTGGCATGCCTATCCTCAACTTGTCTGTCAATGTGGAAGATGGAGGGAGACAACTGGATCAACTTCCACCTAGAGAAAATAGCTCTAGTAAGCACTATATATCATTGCCTACTTTGCAAAGTAAACTTTTTATCCAACAACATTAAATGATGTACTGTACCATTGATTGGTAGCATTTCAAGCTTTCACCGTTGTGCATATTTAATACTTTCTTATACTTAGCAGTTTTGGCATAAAATTTGGAAAAACAATCTATTATACCAGGTTTTCATTGTCAACAGATTAGAAACTTGTCTTGAATGATTTTGTTTTTGGTAAGAATTCGAATTTACTGTGAATTCTAGATTCATGGTTAGTAGGAACCCCAAAGTTTATGAAAATTGAAACCCCACGAAAAATAGTGAATTCACAGTAGTTGGGATTTTTACCAGTGGTCAGACTTTTCACCTTCAGTCTTCTTCCATCAGCAAATTATAATAATGCACAAATTTTGTCTTACATGTATTTTGAATTTTTTTCCAGAAGGGACAAGATATATCATACTTGGTAAATGTGTGATGATTTATTACATTTGTGTTTTTCCTTGTGGATTTTTTAAAAATTTATCTAAATGTTGACTTTTTAATGTCATGTATGCAAGATGGTTATAATATAAAAATTTCTTATTTTATTGAAATGTTTCATCTGTTTCTATACCTGTAATAAGATTTAGATTATTTAAAGATATGCACTAATCTAGAAAATTAAGTCACGAGTTTTAGTATTAGCACAGGATATGTTGTATGGAGACACCAGGTTTTGCACAGGAACACACTGTATATAATGGTGGATTAGGAGGCAGTATGGCCTTATGGTAGGCACTTTTTTCTCATGAACAGAAGGTTGCAAGTTTGTTTTCATCCCCAACCACTGATACATGTATCTCCTAAACAACCTGGCTATAAAAATGGTTACAGGATCTGCTTGAAGGTTAACCTGTGATTGACTGGCATCACATCCATGGGGAGTTATACACACTCACTGAGTTCCAGCCTTATTAACCCCTTGTAGGCCCATGAAGACCTTAACCTTTCATTCAATTTCAGATAAGGAAGACTGGAGGGTCCAGTCTGCACATTCTACCATCCACCAGTTCAATTCTGCTGCTGACGCTGCTGTGCTCCCAGGACAAAACTGACCTCACCCTCCTGGTCTATTCTGATGAGAATAAGCATCACCAGCATCACTTGATGACAAGCAGGGAGAAAAGGTTTTTATGAATCATGGTCTCAAATTTACACTTAACTGTACACACAAAGTGGATTTGCATGTTACTATTGTGCATATATAGGGTTCAGTCGATTGTTGTTCAGTGGCATAAACTGGTGTTACATTCAGACACTGACTGTATTCCACTCATCAGGTGTGGATTATGTTGCCTAGTTGATTAAATTGATTCAAGACTTGCAGTTGCAGCAGGTGGTAACACCATGGGTTGTGATTGAATCAAAGTCTAACACCCAACAGCTAGGTGTAGCTTGGTCCTGATTCAGTCTGTAGCACCTGGATATTACAGTGTATTGAGATGTAAATTGTGTCAGCTACACAGGCTTGAGTGGAAAATGCTCAATGCACTGTGTGCAAACTGTACATGATGGCAGGTGATATATTTTTATTTACCTGTAAGAAAAAAGAGTGGGACACTGGTATCACTTTTTAAATCGTATCAGAAGTTGTTGCAGGGGCTTCAGTTTTGTAACAACAACTTTTCAGTTTTTATTAAATTGTTGATAGTCATTTACTCTCTATCTCTATTAGCAGAGATGACAATGTGTTCCTTGTAACCCATGCCTATCTTTTGGCATAATTGCAAGCAACTCTGGCTTATGGATTGATGATATCAGTCCCAAGTATCTAACTTTCCATCCATTCATCCAGCATGAACACTGAGGTTATGGTTTGCTGTTAGATAATTTTTCTCAAATACTACAGGGCTCGAATTTAACTTACTTTAGTACTTGCATTTTTTTTTTTTAGTGGAGAAAAATATCAAGTTGCAAAATCCTAATATGTCATATTCCTTGGAAGGAACTTTTTTAGAAAATCTCAACCAAATAAAATATTTAGGCATCACAATTGCTACAGAACCTTCACTTTTAAATATGTACCAAGGCAAATATTAATTTGGGCCTATTATGACTTAACTAATCATATTGCCACAAAATGTGAAAGAATTAGTTTTAAGAGGTTTAATTAGACCAATCCTATTTTAGAATACATGTGTACATTGGACCCCCCACTTCTAAGTATTACAGGAGAAACTTGAACAATTCCAAAAGCAAGCAGTAAGATGGTCCTTAATTAAAATCATGCTGATTCGATGTCCAGCTTGGTTGCCATGGTGACCATCTTGAAAATCTTATCACTACTTCTAAACAGATAGTTGTATCAATACTGGGTTTTCACTGAAAACTTCTTACGAGATCTAGTTGGGCCTTAATGAAAATGGTGCTGGTCTGACCTCTATTATGGCCACTATGAATGCCATCTTCAAAATATTGTTATCTCTACTCTTCTTAAATGGATGATTAGATCAGCGTGGGGTTTTCACCCAAAGATTTTTTATTATATCTAGTTAGTCCTAAATGAAAATGGTGCCAGTCTAACCTACAACATGGCAGTCGTAGTGACCATCTTGAAAATCTTGTTATTGCTTCTCCTAAATGGATGGCCATATCAAATGAGATTTTCACTAAAAGAATTTTTATGATATTTAGTTGGTCCTTAACGAAAATGGTGCCAATCTGACTTTCAGCATCCATCTTGAAAATGTTGTTATTGCTACTCCTAAATGGATGGCCATATCAAATGAGATTTTCACTAAAAGAATTTTTATGATATTTAGTTGGTCCTTAATGAAAATGGTGCCAATCTGACTTTCAGCATCCATCTTGAAAGTCTTGTTATTGCTTCTCCTCCTGAACAGAGATTCATATTGACATGCAGTTTTTAATAAACACTTTTTAGCTCACTTCTTTGAAGCACAGGAGAGATAGTATACTACTCCCAGGCATCAGTGTTGGCATCTGCACAGATAACAGCATATAAATATGTACACCCTAACTAAATCTCAACCATTCTCCCTATGTTCTGGGCAGCAGTTTGGAGTGGGTTTCTGGCAGCTACTCACTGGGGAAGGGGCTGAGGGAGCTAACTTTGTACATACATGTACATTCTTGGTTAAGCTTTTGCATTTAGTTCAGGTGTTTTTGCACACCATATAGATACTGTTATACCTGGAATCATGAAACTTGGTGAGGGTATGCATCTTGATGAGTACTACACCCTCATCACAAAAGTATGTCACTGTGACCCTTATTTCATGCTTACTGACTTTGGTTACATTTTGTGTTTTTAGGTTTATTTCTCAAGCTCAGTTCATGGTAGAATCATAAAACCAGATGATAGCACCTGATCTTACGAGTTTTTGACATGTTATATGGATACTATCCTGCCTAGAATCATGAAACATGGTGAGTGGATGCATCTTGATAAGTTCTACAGCTTTATTGCAAAAGGATGTCTCTGTGACCTATATTTCATGCTTCAGTGACTTTGTTTACATTTGTGTTCAAAGTTCATTTTTTGGGTGCTGTTTATGTTCCAGTCATGAAACTTGATAATTGGATGCATCTCTGTTACTACTATACACTTACAACCAAAGAAGGTCACTGTGGTCTACATTTTATACTTTACTAATATGGGTTAAGTATTTGTGTTATGATCACATAGATTGTTCCATGCTAGAGCTATAAACATCCTAGCCTACTCAGAAGGCCTTTTCTGACCAGTGCAGGCAGAAGTAGGAATAAATGTTTATTGAGTGGTATACTTTACATATTAATGACTATACATTATATATTTTGAAATGTTACCCTCAACAGGTTAACTATATATTGTACATGTAAATGAGTATTGGAATTAGAGGAGTGGACTGCATGCTGCATGCCTTTCATGTGAGGCCTTACCTGTTGTAGCAGCTAATCAGGGTAATTATTAATGCATGAAATATGTACTACTGGCTGTCACTCCAGGGTTACTGAAAGCTTGTGACATTTAATTAGCAAATTTGGGGTAGACAATTATAATAGCTTCTCAGACAGATGTTAAGAACAATGATTTTTTTTAAAAATAGTACAAAAAACATTATTCTCATAGACCAGAAAAACTTATCTGTTGGCCTGTTGTCCATTGTCCATCCGTCCATTAGCACAAGTTTGTTATTGCTACTCCTCCTAAACTAATTGGAGGATTGCCATGAAACTTTACACACACATTCATCCCAAGGTCTATTTGGTAATAAATGAAAATGTTTCTGCTCAGACATTGATAAGCCCACCACAGCAACCATCTTAAAAATCACTACTCCTTCTGAATGGATAGTCATATCAGCATGGGGTTTTCACTAAATACTTCTTATGATGTCTGGTTGGTCTTAGATGAAATGGTGCCAATCTGACATCCAATATGACCACCATGGCAGCCATCTTACAAATCTTATTATAGCTACTCCTGAGCAGAAAGTCATATCAACGTGGGATTTTCACCAGAAGACTTATTATGATGTTTAGTTGGTCCTAAATGAAAATGGGTTTCACAAGAAGTCTTCTTGTGGGGTCTAATTGGTCTTTAATAAAAACAATGCTACCAATCTGTTATCCAGTATGGC
This sequence comes from Margaritifera margaritifera, assembly GCA_029931535.1. Lineage (NCBI taxonomy): Eukaryota > Metazoa > Mollusca > Bivalvia > Unionida > Margaritiferidae > Margaritifera > Margaritifera margaritifera. The sequence continues at coordinate 5,301,139 of JAQPZY010001660.1, read as the reverse complement.
CACAACAGTGGCCATCATGAAAATCTTATTCTGAAGTTTTTATGCAAGTTTTTATCTTACGTCTGAACTTTCCATCTTTTTAAATTTAAAATTTGAACTTTTAATCAGCACTATATAGCCAGTATTGTGCTGACATACTGTGAAGCCAGTCACCTACCTACCTACCTAACCATGTACCCACCCACATACCTACCTACTTACTGTGATGGGAATATAAGACATAAAACAATGGAATAAAGAACATTCTTTTCTGATATCAAAATTGAGGTACTATAATGAGTTGATAGTAAGGGTTTCTTAAAGAGACTAATACTCTACTGTCTGAAATGAATTTCCAGGAATTCAAGATAAAACCATTTCATCTTTTTAGCTGCTGAATGTTGAAACTATCTCTGATAATTTTGAGATAAAAAAGATTTTCAAATTAACCACTGTGGCAGCCATATTGGATGTAAGATTGGCATCATTTTCATTTACGACAAATTAGACACAATCAGAAGACTTTTGGTGAAAACCCCCTGCTAACATGACCATCAGGAGAATTAGTGGCAAGATTTTCAATATGTTCATTATGGCATCCATTTGAGGTCAAATCAACACCATTTTCATTCAGGACCTACTAGATATGACATTCTCTTTTGGAGAAGTAGCAATAACAGGATTTTCAACATCACTGCCATGGTGGCCATACTAGCTGTCAGATTGGAACCATTGTAATTTAGTACCAACTAGACATCATAAGAAGTCGTCTGGTGAAAACCCAATGTTGATATGACTTTCCATCTGGAGACCTAAAAGCTACAGAGAGGTGAGCTATGTAATCATTGATTATTCTCTGGTTTTTAATAAGTAGTTGGGTCTAAATGAAAATTATTGCCAATATAATTTCCCAATATGGCAACCACAGTGGTAATCCTGAAAATCATGTGGCTATATCTCTTGAATGGATGGTCAAATCAACATGGAATTTTCACTAAAATTCCTCTTGCAAAAGATAGTTGGTCCTGTATTACATTGATCCCCATCTAGCTTCCAAAATGGCAGCCTTGGTGGCCATCTTGAAAATCTTTTTATTGGCTACTTCTGCTGCATGGATAAATATTTCTTTGCAATTTTTTATAGTCAAATCTGTCAATAGCAGCCACCCATGGGCAAAACAAGACTGACCTTTATACAAAGGTCACCTCTGTACTCAGGTTCACCTTCCAAACTTGGTTTTTGAACAAATGCCATGCACAGAATATCATTATTGTTATTATGATTGTCGTTTTTATTATTATTATTATTATTATTATTACATTTTCAATATTGTTTTATGCACACTATTCAACAAAATTACAAAAGAGGCATATAAATTGTTCTCTTCCAAATTTATGTTCCACACAAGATTACTGTATCCTGCTCACATTAATCCATCCTATATATTAAATCATAGCTGACCTAAAATAATCACTGATCTTTGTTTTGTGCACCATGACAAAACACTAATTTCACTGCTGATTGACAGCTTACATATGAAATGGAGAACTGAATCTTTGGTGGACCAACTTGTATAAAATAGGCTTGGAAACAGCTGTTCACACTTCAAAAACAATATCTGGATTAGCCAGTTGCTCAACTGGCAGAGATCAAAAGACAGTTGGCTTGTGTGAGAGACCTGTGATGAATATGGAATCAAAAGTAGCCTTAGATGGCTATTCTTTGTAACCTGAAACTTTGCCTGCCTTTACAGATAAGTTTTCAATATTGAATGACCCCTGACCCTAATGAAAGGGATGTAACTCATATCTCTTCTCAAAGATGAACTTGTTTCATCAGAGATAGCTTTAATTCACAGGCAAATATATGAAGATATTGAACTATAGCTGTTACACTGGCACAAATTTAGGCAACTACCATTTCTGCTGTGATAAGACAACTAACTTTGAGTTATATGTGACTGGAGTACAGTGATTACAAACAAGATAAGAAATGTTTGCACATCGATTCATATGATATTCCTTTATCTAAATAATGCCTTCCTCATGAAGCAAAAGTTTAGTTTGCATAGACTGAGTGGTCACTGTTGATATGCTTCAGTGACCGCTTAAGGTAGGGAAACACTAATGTTTAGTTAGGAAACACCTGGCCACTGACCACAGAAAGCAGGTGACCATTACACACATGACATTTATATAGGAAATTTTGCCAGGTAGGGGGATCTGAATAGCCATTGTGACCAGGTGACCTCTATGTTTGACAGTATTGTGCTAGTGGGGCCCCGGGTGGCTGAATGGTCTAAGGCGCTCACCATTACAGATCACTCACACATCTCACCTCTGTCCATTTGAGTATAAATCTCTGCTTGACCAATGTGGGTATGTGAGAAAGCCTGCCAAGAGTTTCCTGTGGGTTGGTGATTCTTCCAGGGATCTTCCCAGATTCTTTCTCCACCAAAATATGCTGGCCACCATGTATAGCCTATCATGTGCTGAAAATGTTGTTAAAGCCCACAAAATCAAACCAGTATTGTGCTGACATGCCCTTAAACCCTAATACCTACCTACCTACCTACCTACACAGATGGTTGTAGATGGGGTTTTAACCTAAATGCCATGCTGATCTGACATCCAGCATGGCAACTATAGTGGCTATCTAAAAAAAATCTTGCTATCACCACTCCCCATTGGCATTGACATGGTGTTTTCTCTAAAATACTTTTTTCAACATGTAATTGGTCCCTAATGAAAATAGTGCAGATTTTAGCACCAACATGTCTGTGCTATTGTGATTGAGTTTGAAAACCAGACCTACTTGACCCTAGGATCAAGTCAAAGGTCACTGTACTTCTTATGAACATAGTAACTCCTACATACCAGGGCTAATACAAGGGTGAAAAAAAGGAGAAAAGTGAGGGAGTTTGAGGGGGAAGTAAGAGAGAAGTAAAGCCTAAATTTAGTTTTTGTTCACAAATGTATATTTATTGATTTAAAATATCAATAATGATTGCCCTTACTGTGGTCAACAGAAAGAAATATTTTTTGCTTGATCTACAACAGAATGCTCTACTCGTGTCTTTAAAATAAAGATTGCAGTGTTGCACATTTATTTGTATCTTTTAAGAAAGTCTTTTGCTGATAATGTTGAAAAAATGAGATAATGAAAGCATATTTTTTTTGTAAAGAACTTTTAAAAGCAGTATTTTCATAAGAGCTTTAAAAAATATTAAAAAATTATTTACTTGTCAGCTTGACACTAAATAGTCATCAAATATGCATGCTTCTGGAACAGTTCACACTGTTGATTCTAATAAAGAAATAAAGTTGCCTTCTTTGGAAGACCTTGGATGTTACCCTACAGACAACTTTGCACGTGTCTTGCGATTTCCACAGGTTTTTCAGTACCTTGTCTTCTGGAATAAAATAATTGAGCTTAGTTGTTACTAACTCAAATTAATCCTGTTTTATCAAGTCACCATACAAGGAAGTTGATGATTATATAATGGGCCAAGATGGTAAACATGTTCATAACAACTTCAAATGAGACCAATTAGAGATGACTGATAAGTGACTGTGTGCCACATAGGTTGTAGCTATAATTTGTTACATACTAGGACCATAGGGAATGTTCACTAATGCATTGAAAAGTAGATAAGGTGCTTCACAGACCTGGGATCTTTGATCAGTGGTAAGCTGTGATAGGGAATAAGAGGATATAACTCGATGTCATATGTTACTGGGAGTTATTTCCAAATCAGTGGGCCAAGTGGAAATTTCTCACTTGCAGTAAGAGGGTGATTTGTCAGTCATATCATGAATTTCTGCTAAGTCCCTTCGGCAAGTAAAACATAAATCCTTTTGAGGAACTCATTTTTTATGTTCCAACCGTATGGAGGGGGCATAGTGTTATGTCATGTCACATCATGCTACATCACAAATTTTGTTTCCATTAACAACTTTTGAAAGATATCATGGATTGAAATCAAATTTGGTATGAGGCTTTACATTAATAAGACCTAGGTCAACTTTGATTTTCACCAAGTTTACAGAGTTATGGAAACTTTTACAGAGTTATGGTTACTGTTTGACTTTGCCATTCAGTTTCCACTCCGTAACTTTTGAAGGACTTCATGGATTGAAACCAAATTTGGTATGAAGAGTTATGAGCCTTGTGTGACTTTAAACGTTGATCTTCAGTTGCATTATTTTGGGAGAGGCATCTGTATCGTATGGATACATTTCTAGTTATTTACATACCGTATATACTCGTGTATAAGCCAGTTCCAAATGCAAATAACATAGACCCGGATCGGCCGTCGCATAATGCGCCAGCAGATCAGGGTCTGTGTTGTTTGTTCTACTGATTAGTCACAAACTGCAAAGACCCAGATCTGCCGACACATCATGCGATGGCAGATCTGGGTCTGTGCAGTTTGCAGTTGGTATCAGATTATACGCGAGTATATACGGTAAGTTTTTCTTATACCATATTTTTCATACAGTATAAGAACTTAATGTACAGCGGAACTTGTGGATGTAAATGGTGCAGTTTTATAGACAGATGACTAGAGTATAATGAACACTTTGAAAGAGATTGTTAGAGATGATCTCAATTTTCCAATATCTTGTACTAAGAGAGTCATATGGAGATAAGACATATACAGTAGAATTTTGATATGATTATCTGAATTTTTTATTTACTGAAACCAACAATATTATCCTCCAAACATTTTAGATGTACATAAACACAAACTCATTTATCCTAACTCCAGATTATCCAAGCCATTCTCATGTCTGATGAGCTCAGATGACCCAGTTCAGCTGAATATGTTCATCATTTGCTTGCAGTATTAAGGTGTGTCCTGTGAGTGACAGAGAGCTGATAGCGTACTACCCTGGAAAGCAAGGCTCTGTGCTGACTAAGTACACCCTCCATGCTGCAAACCCTGGGGTTCATTCCACTTTTCAGCTGGAGGTAGTGAAGGGCAGACTTACCTCTGTCATCACCATCATCAATCTCCCCCAGGCAGTCCTGGGGCTCACAAGCAGTCGAGAGATCCATATTTGGTAAGTCTATCAATCATATTACAGCACGCTAAATAGAAATTCAGAATTGGGAGCCAGAGATTTCCAGGTAAAAATCTGGGAGAGAAACCCTAAATTTGATGCGTCAGATTTTACATTTTAGGAGTAAAAAACAAATCAGTATTTTTAGAAAACATTTTGGTTTGAAGCTAAGCAACATCACTGTGGTACAGTAAAACCTGTCTTAAGCGACCTCTGCTATGAGCAATCACCTGTCATTTATGACCACAATCATCATGCATGAATCAATTTTATTATAAATGCACTGTTGTGAGCGACCACCTGCAGAATGCGACCAACAACCATGATTTTTAGGCAAAATAAGCAGTTTGACACTGCTATGAATCGCTGCATCGACTGCATCACAAAATTTTATTTTATCCTTTGTGACCACGACCGCTTAGGAGGGTCTGCAAGCAAAGTGCAGATTGTTCTAAACAATGCTATGAACGACTGCATTGCAAGAATGGATAAACACTACTGGCTTTTTTATTTAATCCTTTGTTAACACGACTGCTTAGAAGGGTTTGTTCTAAACAAAAGTTGAGTCTGGCTACAGGATTTCTAAAATCTAAAGGTCATACAGGTAGCATTATATGCTACAAACCATAAAACAGACAAAAGTACATGTCACTAACTGCCATTGTAGTGCAAAAGTCATGTAAATCCCCATTGCGATTAACCATTCCTTATTCAAAGGGAGCAGATAAGGATGTACATAGTCAATTAAATGGTTCATATTGTTTCTTTATCTTCTGCAAAAACCGCACAATCCCAATAATGTCATAATTAGAAACCTTCTTAATGGGCTTCACTGTAGCGGTCAAGTACATTGTTATTGGAGTCAATCAATAATGCCTGGGGTGAATTAGGTATTTGTTTTTGTCTTTAATAAGTGATTATCATTTTCCAGATTTGATTGTCATTTTAAAAGGCTTGTGTTGTTTGTTGCTTTTATGAATATAAAGTTATTTAAACCCAACACCAAGCCTTCATCTGTTTACCGTAGTGCAGCCGGTTACATACTTTGTTTTTCAAGTTACTCTCTCAATGTCATTGGTGAATTGAGCCTTTGGATTTTGTCTCTCAATAAATTTATTTTGTTTCTGGATCAGTTAATTCTGTTATTTTATTTCATTCATAGGTACATATATATTCCATATTTACCCAAAGCCTGATTAAGGTTGCTAATTCATACACACGATGAGTATGTGTTATCGTAGCTAATGGTGCAATTCTTACACTACATTTGAAGTAACTCTTAAATTTATAGACAAGTGAAGTTAACTTATGGACAGGATAAATAAATATTACCTTAGTTAATTTTACAGTTCATATGCCAATACATGTACACCTAATCTTCAAATATAAATGTGAATATTTTATGATCGATGTAAATCTTTATTGCTATGTAAAATTATTTTGAGATGAAATTAATGCAATGTTTTAACAGTAGCTATGAATAAAGAATGAAATGCATATATAGTAATTGTGAGTATTTTTCCTTATTAAGCCTTGTTGAATTTTGACCTTGAAAACTGATCATCTTGCACAAACCTGTTATGAGAGACCACCAGCCTTGTGAGACTGCTTTTTGTTATCAGAAGGGGTGATCTCTCAGGACAGGTTTTACTGTACTGTATGCTTATTGAGCTGACAGTGGTGGAGGCTCAGCATAGTGATCACTTTGGCATCCATGTGCATATCCATATGGCTGTCTGTCTGTCTGTCCATACCCTAGATTAAGGTGAGTGTTAAAGGTTTTTAAATTAAGCTCTATGTTAAAGTTTTTTACTTTCTTTCGAAATAAAAGGTGAGCTTGACAGAAAGTGAGTCTCTTGTTTTCTTTAACTATTGCTAAAATAGGGCATTAAATAAAAAATGGCATAAAATAGGGCATGGAATAAAAAAAATGATCTAGTGAATAATGTTCAAGAATGCATCTTTGTATATGAGAGAGAGAAGTATGTAGAACATGTTTAATTCATGCTGGGTCTCTCTCATTGTTCATTTGGTCAATTCTGTGTACTTAATATGCAAGTATAAAATAGACAGTGACAAATTTGTGTGAATGTGTATGTATGTGATAAGAAATTTTGCATATAAATATCAAATGTCACATTGTGCCATGACAGTGCACTTTTCAATAGTTCCTTAGCTATACCCAAATTATGTCCCATTCCTTCTCCCTCCAAAGGAGGGAGAGATATTGATTTTGTGCTGTCCATCTATTACACATTCTTGTAAGCTAGATAGCTGAAAAGCTTTTGAGCCAAACCAGACTAAATTTGATATTTTTATACCATGGGTGGGTCCAAGACCTGATTAGGTACTGGTAATTTTAACTTTGTCATTTTTGTTTGCATTTTTTAACATTTTTGACTTAGACTTTATTGACAAAACAACTTGTACACATGTTTAAGCAGAAATTACTTGATGTAGACAAATACAATTTTATATGCATATTCTTATTAACATGCAGATGACTTGATTAGATTTTCAAGCCATTGTAACAAGTTTTCAATTTTATACAGATATTTTAGATCAACCAGTCATAGACCAGAAAAGCTGATAGGATGATCTGTTGTCCATCTGTTTGTTAGCACAAGTTTGTTATCGTTATTCCTCCTAAACTACTTGGAGGATTACCATAAAACTTTACACACTTTTTCATCCCAAGGTCTAGTTGATCCTTAATGAAAATGGTGCTGCATGGACATCCAAAATCTTGTTACCGCTACTTCTTTTGAATGGATGGTCATATTTACATAGGGTTTCCACTAAAAGACTTCTTAAGATGTATTGTTGGTCTTGAATGAAAATGGTGCTGATCTGATATCCAATATGGCCACCATTGTAGCCATCTTAAAAAATTTCTAGTCACTACTCCTCCTGAATGGAAAGTCGTATGGACATAGGATTTTCACCAGACGACTTCTTATGATGTCTAGTTAATCCCAAATGAAAATGGTGCTAATCTGACTTCCAATATGGCCATCATGGTGGCCATCTTGAAAATCTGGTTATTGCTGCTCCACCTAGATGTATGGTCATATTGACATGTGGTTTTCACCATGGTTTCCATTTTGAAAATCTTATTATCACTACTCCTCATAAATAGATGGTCATATCAACATGGTGTTTTCACCAAAAGACTTCTTATAATGTCTAGTTGGTCCTAAATGAAATTGATGCTAATCTGACTTTCAATATGTTTGCCATGGTGGCCATCTTGAAAATCTGGTTATTGCTACTCCACCAAGATGTATGGTCATATTGACATGTTGTTTTCACCAAAAGACTTTGAACATTTAATATGGCCACCATGGCAGCCTTCTTGAAAATCTTGTTATCGCTACTTCTCATAAATGGATGGTGTCTGGTTGTTCTGAAATGAAAATCTGTAAGTTAATATGGCCACCATGGTGGCCATCTTCAAAATCTTATCACTACTCCTCCTGAATGGATATCCATATCAATGTGGGGTTTGCACCCAAAGACTTATTATGATATCTAGTGGTCCTAAATGAAAATGATGCCAGACTTACATCAAATATTGCTGCCACAACAGCCATCTTGATAATCTTGATATCGCTACTTCTCCTGAATGGATGGTCATATTGACACGGGGTTTGCACAAAATTATAGCGATATCTGGTTGGTCCTAAATGAAAATGGTGCTGATCTTATATCCAATATGGCCACTACAGCTGAGAATTTGAAAATCTTGTTATCTATCAAGAATATCAGAGATGGTTTCAGCAGTCAGCAGTTAAAAGGGAGAAATGGTCTTATCTTGGATTCTTTGAAATTCTTTTTGGCCAGTAGAGTGTCAGTCCCTTTGCAGGACTCTTGTGAACTTTTAAAATTTAGATAGATTTGATAAAAACCTTGTAAGCACGATTAAGCAAAAATCACTTGAGGTAGACAAATTAAATTTGTTAGGCTTATCTGTATTATTATGTAGATGGGTTGATTAGAATATTAGGATATTACAGCAATTTTTTAACACAGCTTGGAATTTTTGGGATTTAAACTTTTTTAACAAACACCTTGTTGGCATGATTAAACAAGCCACCTGAGCCAGACAAAAGAAGTTTATTAAACATATTTGTATTCATATGTATAGAGTCATATTAGATTTTCAAGTCATTTCATCAGTTGTTCCATTTTTTACACATGGACTCTTGACTTTTGTAACAAAACCTTCTTGGCACAAAAATCATGTCAGCACAGTTTAGCAAAATCGTTTTAAGGTAGACAAATAAATGTTTTAGGCACATGTAGACTTTCATGCCATCGTATCAATTTTTCTACATTCTGAATTTTTTTACTCAGACTTACTTGGTCTCCAATGTTTTTACAAACACTTGAAGACTAAAATCCCGACCTTAAAAATAAAGGACTTTATATCATACTCCTAAATAAAATATAATTTTATTCACCTTGCTAGAATTTTCCTTTCTTTCTGTCAGGTACCAATGCCACAGAATGACATTAATAGTCAAGGTGGTGGTGGTGGAGGGGGAGATAGACACATTTTTGTTTTTAAAAACAAATCCTTTGTCTCAGGTGACTTCCCTAGCAGTGGTGTGGTTTCCATAGCAACCATGTGGAAAACCTATTGTAAACTTTTTCCCATGAATGGCTTAGTCAGTTTTGATCAAACTTAGTATGAATATTTCCTAGGACATGCTCTACCACAATAATTCCTAATCAGTGATGTCGCTTCCTTGGTAACCAGGTGGAAAGTCAGAATGGCTGAGCCAGTTTGGATCAAACTTGGTAGAAAATATTAAATTGACAGCAACTAGAGATTTTACATGAGGGCCCTGTAAGTTTGTGCTAAACAGGGCTAATGTGACATTATGCCTGCAATTAAGTAAAATTTGCACAGACTTCAAATGACTTGTCATGAACTGCTCAACCAATCCAAGATTTGTTATTTGAAATGTGTTTTTACGAATACTAATCTGCTGTTCAGTATGTTCAGTATAGGAAAAAAATATCAGGTAACTTCTTTTAAAGTACTAATTAGTTTGGACCAAATTTGACAGGGATCATCTTTGAATTTGGTTTTTACCAGGGTCTGCAAGGTGAGTGGTCTCAGGCCCACTTGCTTGCATGTTAATAAAACAGTGCTACGTTGAATCTATTCCAGTACAACACTAGTTTTCAAAAATAAGTCACAGTGACCTAGTGTTCAAGTTCCATAGCAGTTCTAGACCAAATAAATGACTAAGCAAACATTGCATTATCCATATTTTTTATGATATTGATTGCAGTCATTGGCCTTGTTAAACAATTTTAGAATAAATGTCCTGTACTTGATTCATTAGCTCACCTGACCATAAGGTCAGTTGTATGGTATGGCCCTGCATCCATAATGCATCCTCCATTGTGCATCATCCATCATCTGTCAACATTTCATATTTTATACTTCTTCTTGAAAAGCATTGGGCAAATTTCAACCAAATTTGGCAGAAAGTATTATGGTATGAAGAGCTTTCAAATTTATACAAATTATGCAGATCCACCATCAACTATGCTGCCATTACTAAAAATAGATAAACCTTCAAATAACTTCTCAAAAACCGCTTGACAGAATTTGAGCAAATCTTACCAAAAGCATTCTGACTGAAAAGACTTTTCATTATATACAAATGATGCAGATCCATAATCAAGTATGGCCACCATTACTAAAAATAGAAAAACCTTTAAATGATTTTTTGTCAATAAACGCTTAACAGAATTGGACCAAATTTTACAGAAAGCATTCTGGCATGAAAGGGCTTAAAAATTGTACAAGTGATGTCTATTTGTTATCAGTTACAGTGACTGTTACTAAAAAAAGAAAAACCTTTACATGACTTAAAAAACACTAAGCAGAATTTGCCCAAATTGGACAGAAAACATCTTGGCATTAAAGGGGTTTCAGTTATTTTTACAAATGATGCTGATTCCCCATCAAATATGGCCATCATCATTAAAAAATAGAAAAATCTTCAAATGACATCTCAAAAAACCATTCAAAAGAATTTGATAAAACTTCACAGATAGCAAAGCACTCTGGCATTAGAGAGCTTAAAGGTTTGTACAAATGGTGGCGATCCACAATTTTGCAAAAAGCAAAGCACACTGGCATTAGAGGGTTTTCAAGTTTGTACAAATGATGGTCAGCCACCATCAAATATGGCTGCTTTTACTAAAAACAGAAAAACTTTTAAACATCTACTTCTCAAAAACTGCTCAGCAGAATTTGATCTAATTTGACAGAAATCATCCCTATCTTAAATGGCTTTCAAATTTATACCAATGATGCTGATCCACCATCAAATACAGCCACAGTTTCTAAAATCAGAAAAACATTTAAACAACTTTATCTATAAATGCTGTTCAGCAGAATTTGAGCAACTTTGACAGAAAGCACTATGGCATAAAGGCCTTTCCAGCTATTAGGCAGATGTCATACAGGTGAGTGATTTCATGACCACTTCATACTTGCCATAACATGACGTGTCACACGAAAAAACATGATTTTGGACTCACAAACCCCCCGACATGATTGTGTTTCGAAAAACACGATTTTCAGCACTTTTGCAACAAAAAAATTGTCCACCCCAAAAAGAGAACAGAAAAAAAAACCCAAAAACCCATATATTTCTTGATCACTATTATATATGCCCGTAATGTGTGGTATGTATAAAAAGTAAACAGTACTGCTCAAAGCTCATGTAAAACTATCCTCGAGGAAGGTTTATACACCTGTTTTAGAGGCAATTAAAAGGTAAGGCAGTCAGAGATAAACAGCCACCTTTCAGAGATTTATGTAATTGGCTCACAATAGCTAGAGTGATGTGTCGTGTCAAATCCTTTTGAGCACTGCTGCGGGAGAGCCCATTAGGCTAATTTGCATAGGTAAAGTACATTAAGCGGAACAACCCAATTTAAAGTTAAGTTAATCAAAGAGATGCGTGTTCAAGAACAAACTGATTGCATTGAATGAAAATGTTGAAGCCATCTTTACTAAAGTTTGTGATCAGCGGCACCGTTTCTTTGAGAATGTTGACGCCATCTTTTTTAAAGTTTGTGATCAGAGGATTTTTACTCCATATATAAAATGGAAAAGTGTACAAGTGTGATTCATTTTCAAAGGAAACATGTCGAAACGTAGTAGCGATTCAGGAAATATGGAGCCATCTCCCAAGTGAGCAAAGCCCAGCAAAACAAAATTCCAGAACTCCTGGTTGACGGAGTTTGACTTTGTGAAGTGCAGCATCAAGGGGGAACATTTTATTCTGTGCACATATTGCAACCACCATATTGACATTAGTCATTTTTTAGTGTATGACATTCGTCGACATAGCAACACCACCCAGCATCGTGACACGGCAAAAATGCAGAGTTCAGTACCCAAATTAAATAGCTTGTTTGACAGACAATGTAACTAGAGCTGAAGTACTTTTCTGCAATTTTGTTGCTGAGCACAATCTGCCGTTTTTAGTAGCAGATCATTTTACAGAACTATGCAAGGAAATCTTCCTTCAGGAAAACCAAGATTTGATATTCTGACTCAAGTGGCCATTGCATGTTTGACACTCCCTCACAGCAATAGCGATGCTGAGAGATCATTTTCAATGCATAGAAAAATTCAACAAGATCTTCAGGGAAGGCTGAACAACACCACCATTCAGTCTCTGATGAGTGCTAAGATGAACACAAATGACACTTGCATTACCTTCAAACCAACTTCTGAACTATTGAAAACAGCAAAGACTGCATGTAATTAAAAGTGGATTTAAAAGACAGTAACTTGGTGTATTTTTTTATTTAATGTATGTGAGCTTGTGACCATGTGTACATATGTGTGGTGATATTATTTGACAATGCTAAGTCAACCATTTTTTTGTTTGTAAGTATATTGAATGCTTCAGTGAAAATAGATGGTATTTTCTTTTATTCAGATTTGAATTTCCAGTCATTTGCTATAGGCTGATTTGAAAATATAGCTTATTCTCATTTGGATGACGTTTTTGGGGGATCACGCTTACTGACCCCCCTTGGTCATATGCACTGACCCCCCCTTGGGACCCCAAAACACACTTTTTGAGTCTCAAAAACCCCCCAACACTGTCTGGGAATATGGCACTTGGGTCTCTAGTTTTGTTTTTGAATAAGGAGAAAGTGGACTGCCAGATCAACTGTAGAAAAATGTGACAAATTTGCCTTTGTTTAGATGAAAAAAATATCAAAGAATGTCTTAACTTGAAAAGAAAAGATACTTTGTTCTATGGAACCGTCTTTGTAATAGGACTTATTATACTGATTTGTGGAATGACATTTATTTTCTTATAAAATGCCTTTTTTATTGTTTTTCCTCAATAGGAACCATGTGACAGGCAGCCTTCTGGTGAGTGTGGACATCACAGACATTTGTTCTGATGAGACCCTTCTATACATGGCCATAGCAGAACAGGTTGTGTGAAATAACACATTTCTGGGAACATAGTTTTTTTGTGTGCAAAATTTAGGGACATGACTACATTCCTGAAATTTTTGTCACAGCAAATAGCAATATATTTGAACAATATGTGTATTGCCAATAATCAAATTGAAAAAATTATGTGTCACAAATATGCTGACTTTACTGAATTCTCTAAAATGTAATTACACTTACCGTCTCTACTCGTGTATAAGACGAGTCCAAATGCAAACAACATAACCCTCATCTGCTATCGCATAATGCGCCGGCAGATCTGGGTCTATGCAGTTTGTAGATGGTATTGGCTTATACACGAGTATAGATGGTATTATGATTTACATAATATACATGTATCTTCAACTTTTTGAGCATCGCTCATCTTCACAGTTTTTAATTAAATGCTTTACAGATAGTGTTTCCAATTATAATTTGAAGAAATTAGACTTTTGTCAATAATGACAACTGTAAGGTTAATTATTATCTATTTCTTGTCAGCTTTGGGTAAATCTACCCCCATGATTATCAAGTGATCACAATAGTCATTTAAATCAGGTTTCAGATGTTTGTAAAAATTTTGTTTGGACCATAAATATTTATTAATGTTATGTTTTTATTTTCTATTTGCATATCTAAAATAATCTTATTTCATATTTAAAATAATCTCATTTCTCTCTATCTTTTTATATTTGCTTTACTTTACATTTGAAATTATTGCAAGTTTTTAGTGCAAGACAACGCCATTTCCCTATTTATCCAACAGCTAAATAAAATTATAATAGGCACTGGATCAAGAGCTATGGTATGATTGTTACATTTTCTAACTTTACTTTTTTGTTGGCACAATATAGCCACTGTTGTGCTGAGGTGCCATAAAACACTACTACATACATAAATTTTAATAAATAAGCAGAATAAAATTACCAATAAATGAAATACATTTTGTTTTATTTTCAATTTGTTAGGCCATGTGTAGGATACAAATGGTTATTCTTGCACACATAATATTATGTAAAAAAACACCAGAAATTGGTAACCTTATGGTAGGCAGTAGTTCAACAACAGTTTAACAAGTTTGATTCTGTATTCAAGAAGCTCCTAACTTGAGTGCAAAGGGAAACTCCATAATTGTAGTTGTCATTATAGAAAAAATTTGAAATATTGAGTCCTTTAAGACAATGTTTTTTAAATTTTGGATAAGTTAAAATAACAAAGTAGGAAAATGTAACTGTCAATAATGTGTTTATTATAGGTCCAATATTTGAGGTTTGGTCTTTACTCAAGTCGAAGAGCTTTTTAAATACAGGTCCTGTTACAGTGAAAGCGCACTATATCACTGGTTGGGGTCACAAAGTGTCATTGTGCAATGTAATGTAATGTGCAATATTGAGACAAGTCAGTTAACCGAATAAAAGATTGCATGTGCAATGTTGCATCCTTTTGGCTATGCAACATCAAGGGAGGGGGGCGTGAATTGCTTCAGTAATGCAGTTACAAGCTGAAATTGATGCATATTAAACAAGAAATACTTCAAACAGTGATTGCCATATTTAATATTTAATTTTTTGCAGACAACCATGCATTGTTACATACATGTTTATGAGACAACTATACATTGTTACATACATGTATATGAGACTATCATGCATTGTTAATTACATGGATATGCGACAACCATGCATTATTACATACATGTATATGAGACAACCAAACATTGTTACATACATGTTTATGAGACTACCATGCATTGTTACATACATGTATATGAGACAACCATGCATTGTTACATACCTGTTTATGAGACAACCATGCATTGTTACATACATGTTTATGAGACAACCATGCATTGTTACATAGATGTATATGAGACAACCATGCATTGTTACATACATGTTTATGAGACAACCATGCATTGTTACATACATGTATATGAGACTATCATGCATTGTTAATTACATGGATATGCGACAACCATGCATTGTTACATACATGTTTATGAGACAACCATGCATTGTTACATAGATGTATATGAGACAACCATGCATTGTTACATAAATGTATATGAGACAACCATGCATTGTTACATACATGTTTATGAGACAACCATGCATTGTTACATACATGTTTATGAGACAACCATGCATTGTTACATAAATGTATATGAGACAACCATGCATTGTTACATACATGTATATGAGACAACCATGCATTGTTACATACATATATACAAGAATTGGCAACTAAACAGTGTAAATAGTTAAAGTATATGTGTACTCATCAACTGATCTCACTGTCTACATAATATTAATTCCATTGAAAATGTGCACATAGAAGCATTCCATTTTAATCTGCATACTTAATTTCTTGCTAATAAACTTGCACTAACTTAGGAAGCACTATATATTTTTTCAGAAATATTCATGCTGGATGTGTCTGATGGGACAGATTTATGACAAATTCCCAAATCAGACTATGGGAGTTTCTAATAAGAAACTTGTATTTTGGCTAATAATAATAAATTAACTGAACCTCATGCACATGTATTTGACCTCATAATGTATTTGGGATAATTCTCTGTAAATTTATGTAGTACAGTGTGACCTCTAAACTATCCTCAAACAAGTTTGGGAGTAACCATTCAATTTCATGGGTAAAGAGCATCTTTAACAAACAGTCTAAAAGACAGAAGCAAGAATACCATATATACTCGCGTATAACCCAGGTCCAAATGCAAACAACATAGACCCTGATCTGCTATTGCATAATGCGCTGGCAGATCAGGGTCTATGTTGTTTGTTCTACTCATTAGTCCTTACAAACTGCATAGACACAGATCTGTCAGTGCATTATGCAACTGGTGATCTGGTTCTATGCAGTTTGCAGTTTGTATCGGATTATAGATGAGTATATATGGTACATGAAATAAGCCCTATATAGTTTGAAACATATGTTGATACTATGACTTTGCACTACTGCACATCAAAACAGGAAGTAGCATGTTTGATTATAACAGCAATTCCCTCCACCCCAAAAACTTAAATGGTTCTGTAGTAGTACCTGTAACAACCTAGCATTAAAATGACAAGAGGCCTGTGTATATCAGAGTGATTTGAAGCTTATGTTGCATGCATTTTTGACTTCATTTTAAAATAGGTACAGACATATGATGACTTCAAAACTTTCACCAAAAGCATAATATGGGGATATATTTACAATTATGGAGTTGTTGAGGGTACATGTTTGTGGTAGTGATCAGAACTGCTCCTGACTATTTTCTGACAACAGTCAATAAATTTTCCTGACCTCTGCAGTATATTCATAAACAAAATATCTCATTCCACTTATCTCATTCCACTTATTACCAAATAACTGATTGATTTTCAGCTGCTGGTCAATCAATCACATGATGGTTGGCTGACAATACGCCCAAATCACAAAGCAGCATTAAGTAGTTTCAACAAACCACTTACTGCAGGATTAAAGCTTATGATTTGCAATTACTTCTTAGGTACTAGGTAATTTAATTTGTTGATTCAGGTGACAAACCCATTTCAACAGTAGCATAGTTTGATGCATGGGTGTGTATGCATGTTGATTGATCAGGTATTGATAGTCTGTTGTTACCATGAATTGAACAACAGTTTACATAAAGTACTGAAGACATCTTCCAAAAATAAGCTAACTACAAACTGCAGTGATGGACTATTGACACATTTGCAGCGAATGTTCACAAATAGAAACTTGTAACATATTTACTTATTTAAAGAAAGAAAACCTTTTTTCTTCAAGAATACAACACATCTCACCAGATAAAGAAATCAAACTCTTATTTACTTTGACAATAAAACTTTACAATAATTCAAAACTCAATCAGAAAAAATTGGTGAAGAGATAAAAATTTGGGAGCCATGCCACAACCATGTTATATCTGAATTCATGTTACAATGAAGCGTGTTATGGTGGGGTTTCAATGTACATGGTGTAATACTGTGAATTCACTATTTGTTGTGGGGTACCAAGTGTTGTGGCTTTCATGGTTGCTACAAACCAATAATTTAAAGACAATGAATAGAGATTCTTCTGTCCTTACCATAGCCATGAATTTAGAAACCCAATGAATAGAGATTCTTCTGTCCTTACCATAGCCATTAATGTAAAGACCCAATGAAAAGTGATTCTTCTGTCCTTACCATAGCCATTAATGTAAAAATCCAATGAAAAATGATTCTTCTGTCCTTACCATAGCCATGAATGTAAAAACCCAATGAAAAGTGATTCTTCTGTCCTTACCATAGCCATGAATGTAAAAACCCAATGAAAAGAGATTCTTCTGTCCTTACCATAGCCATTAATGTAAAGACCCAATGAAAAGTGATTCTTCTGTCCTTACCATAGCCATGACTGTAAAAACCCAATGAATAGAGATTCTTCTGTCCTTACCATAGCCATGAATGTAAAAACCCAATGAAAAGTGATTCTTCTGTCCTTACCATAGCCATTAATGTAAAGGCCCAATGAAAAGTGATTCTTCTGTCCTTACCATAGCCATGACTGTAAAAACCCAATGAAAAGAGATTCTTCTGTCCTTACCATAGCCATGAATGTAAAAACCCAATGAATAGAGATTCTTCTGTCTTTACCATAGTCATTAATGTAAAGGCACAATGAATAGAGATTCTTCTACCCTTACCATAGCCATGAATGTAAAAACCCAATGAAAAGAGATTCTTCTGTCCTTACCATAGCCATTAATGTAAAGACCCAATGAAAAGTGATTCTTCTGTCCTTACCATAGCCATTAATGTAAAGAACCAATGAAAAGTGATTCTTCTACCCTTACCATAGCCATTAATGTAAAGAACCAATGAAAAGTGATTCTTCTGTCCTTACCATAGCCATTAATGTAAAGAACCAATGAAAAGTGATTCTTCTACCCTTACCATAGCCATTAATATAAAGAACCAATGAAAAGTGATTCTTCTGTCCTTACCATAGCCATTAATGTAAAGAACCAATGAAAAGTGATTCTTCTACCCTTACCATAGCCATTAATGTAAAGAACCAATGAAAAGTGATTCTTCTGTCCTTACCATAGCCATGAATTTAAAAACCCAATGAATAGTGATTCTTTTGTCCTTACCATAGCTATGAATTTAAAGAATGGTGATTCTTTTGTCCTTACCATAGCCATGAATGTAAAAACCCAATGAATAGAGATTCTTCTGTCCTTACCATAGCCATTAATGTAAAGACCCAATGAAAAGTGATTCTTCTGTCCTTACCATAGCCATTAATGTAAAGAACCAATGAAAAGTGATTCTTCTACCCTTACCATAGCCATTAATGTAAAGAACCAATGAAAAGTGATTCTTCTGTCCTTACCATAGCCATGGATTAAAGACTCAATGAATAGAGATTCTTCTGTCCTTACCATAACTATGATTTTAAAGACCCAATGAATATTGATTCTTTTGTCCTTACCATAGCTATGAATTTAAAGACTCAATGAATCGCGATTCTTTTGTCCTTACCATAACTATGATTTTAAGGACCCAATGACTAGCGATTCTTTTGTCCCTACCATAGTCATGCATTTTAAGACCCATTAAATAGGGATTCTTCTGTCCTTACCATAGCCATGAATGTAAAAACCCAATGAAAAATGATTCTTCTGTCCTTACCATAGCCATGAATGTAAAAACCCAATGAAAAGTGATTCTTCTGTCCTTACCATAGCCATGAATGTAAAAACCCAATGAAAAGAGATTCTTCTGTCCTTACCATAGCCATGAATGTAAAGACCCAATGAATAGAGATTCTTCTGTCTTTACCATAGCCATTAATGTAAAGGCCCAATGAAAAGTGATTCTTCTGTCCTTACCATAGCCATTAATGTAAAGGCCCAATGAAAAGTGATTCTTCTGTCCTTACCATAGCCATGAATGTAAAAACCCAATGAAGAGTGATTCTTCTACCCTTACCATAATCATGAATGTAAAAACCCAATGAAAAGTGATTCTTCTGTCCTTACCATAGCCATGAATGTAAAAACCCAATGAAAAGTGATTCTTCTGTCCTTACCATAGCCATTAATGTAAAGACCCAATGAATAGTGATTCTTCTCTCCTTACCATAGCCATTAATGTAAAGACCCAATGAATAGAGATTCTTCTGTCCTTACCATAGCCATTAATGTAAAGAACCAATGAAAAGTGATTCTTCTGTCCTTACCATAGCCATTAATGTAAAGAACCAATGAAAAGTGATTCTTCTGTCCTTACCATAGCCATTAATGTAAAGAACCAATGAAAAGTGATTCTTCTACCCTTACCATAGCCATTAATGTAAAGAACCAATGAAAAGTGATTCTTCTGTCCTTACCATAGCCATGAATTAAAGACTCAATGAATATTGATTCTTTTGTCCTTACCATAGCTATGAATTTAAAGACTCAATGAATGGTGATTCTTTTGTCCTTACCATAGCTATGAATTTAAAGACTCAATGAATGGTGATTCTTTTGTCCTTACCATAACTATGATTTTAAGGACCCAATGACTAGCGATTCTTTTTTCCCTACCATAGTCATGCATTTTAAGACCCATTAAATAGGGATTCTTCTGTCCTTACCATAGCCATGAATTTAAAGACCCAATGAATAGTGATTCTTCTGTTCTTAACACAGTCATGAATTTAAGTACTAATGAAAATTATATTTACTGCAAAACCACGAACACTGCTACCTATGAACAAAAAGAATTCAAAGTAGCATATCATTTAATTGGCATACTGTAAATCGGGACATTTTAGCATCATTAAATGTTTGCAAATTTAGCAAAAGTAAAATATAACATTTTGCAATTTAATTACCAATTAAATTTACATTTTCTATATCAATCATTTACCATGAAAAATATTTTGTGCTCTTAGTCACCTTGCTAAATTCAGTAAAAATTTCTTTATAAAAACATTGTGATCCATGGTATTCCAGGAACTTAATAGAGATGTTCCTTGCATCAGTCCAAACAGTCACATATAAAAGTAAGCCAGAATAACTTGTACATCATAAATTGCCAGATTTTCAAAGGTTTTGGCTCTTTGTTTTAGTTTCATATCACAGCAAATGTCTTATTCTAGGCACCTTATTGCCTAATCTTGGTTAATAGTTAGGTCCATGATATCTCACAGACTTTCTTTCAATGAATTGTGTAACAAATGTGCAATAAATAAAATATAACTGATAATGTGTAATTCTCTTCGTTAAGAAAAACAATCCATTGTGTTTCCAGGGCTTTGTGTTTGTACCAGCCTTTAGTAAAAGTCGTTCACAGCAGCCTGGATCACTGATAGTGATTAACCCTACACTGGGCACATCGGAGACCCTTTATGCATACAGGGCATCTCTCTTTAAATCCAAGTGGCTTGGGTAAGTTCATTTTTTAAATTGAAAAAAAAAGAAAACACTTGCTATGTGTTGCCTGATTTAGCAGATGGGGGCACATAGGTATCACTTTCTGGTAATGATATCTTCAACCATGTTTAAATTTTGTATTTAAGTTTCTGTATTTACCAACATATCTTGGAAACTGTTGATGGTATAGTCATGAACTTTCATGTGTGCATTCATTGTGAAAAGTTCCATTTGTTTAGATCATTAAGTAGGTGACAGTGACCTCCTTTTCATGCTTCAATGTCTTGTTTGGTTTTAGGATCATGCATCAGGGGAGCAGGATCAACATGGCATTCTGCAGATGTCACAATATGGCAGTTGGCACATGTGTTATGTTTACACAGCTTAATTACAAATAGAGTGGTGAATTTTGAAAGCATACATTCATTTTTTAATGCATATCATCTTGCATGTCAGTGGTATCACTTTTCTGCCAGTTAAGGTAGAATGTTAAACATTTTGAAAGTCACATATCATCTATATCAATAGCTGTATTCAGCTGTAACTTTGGTAGAATATTGCTACATGTCTTTGTTTTGTATTCAGATATGCTAGGAGTTCCTGTCTTGCCTGCATAAATGTCATTCACAACTGGGACACTACATTCTACAGAACACTTGTTTATAATTATGTGACTTTTTCTTTAATTGCATGATTACCCAAACCTTGAATCTACAATGGGTTGATGTCTGGAATTGCGTAGCTTAAGGGAATATATGAAGCTAAAATGCACAATTCAGTGTTTTATTATAACAAGTTTCAAACACAGTTTTATTTAGTAAATATACATTCTGTAGATGTATGCCTGTACAATTATATACAATTAGAATTATGTGTATGTAAAACACCTATCTTTGCGCTTTTCCATTTTGACCACCACCCTAAAGTTTGAGCCTCTTGGGTAGGTCTCTGAAGGTAAGGACAGACCCACAGACAAATGTCAGTTGGTTATTTGCATTTTTTCATATGTGGTAAATATCAGTTTGGTGGGGATTTTGATAGTTTCCATGCTCTGACCCAGGGGTTATGTCCCTTTGGGAGGGGTAAGGATGAACCCAATGCCAATGTTAGTTGCATGTATCAATTTGTCTTTTCATACCCAGTAAGTGTATATGTGGTTATAGGGTAGAGATCTTAATAGTTCCATCTTATGACCCAGGGGCTAAGTGGGGGGTGGGGGTGGGGTATAGAAAGACTCTAGGGCATGGGTTAAGAGTCCCAGTCTGACATGTTTGTACAGTTGGGTCATTTATCACACATGCCAGTTCTCAGACATGCAAGACAGACAAACTCATGAGTTATCTAAAATTGCTGTAAAATGAAAATTATCCCTGCTACCCCCCCCCCCCCCTCCCAAGTTCGAGTCTGATTTCACAGACTATATCACAAAAACATCTCTGTGTTTCTTTGAAAGTGTGGGGATAATTAGTATTGACATGCCTTTTAATTCTTTGAGAATATGAAAGCTGATGTCTCTTAACCATTAGGATTGAAACCTATGTCTCTAATCAATTATGTTATTGAAGAGAATCCAGTGAAAAGAAATACATTTTTTCTTCTACCCCTGAGAAGTGGTTGGTGTAAGGGTTTGCTTTGTCGAGTTTGAGAAGTGGGTGATGTCAGGTTTACTTAGTCAGGTTTGAGAAGTGAGTAGTGTAAGGGTTTACTTAGTCAAGTTTGAGAAGTGGGAGTTGTCTTACTTAGTCAATTTGAGAAGTTGGTGGTATAAGGGTTTACTTAGTCAGTTTGAGAAGTGGTTGGATGGTGTAAGGGTTTACTTTTTCAAGTTTAAGAAGGAGGTTGTGTTAAGGGTTTACATAGTCAAGTTTGAGAAGGGGGTCGTGTAAGGGTTTACTTAGTCAATCCATCGATCCTGTCAGGGCTGTAGCTTTTATTTCAATTCACCTGTTGACATCATACTTGCAGTGTGGTTAAATCTCGGGATGAAGGGTTGTAAAGCACCAAAACTGGGTTACTGTAACAATACTTTTCTTGGTTTATTTAAAATTGCTTCAAGGTTCTAATTCCAAGACCTTTTTACCTGTCTCCAGCAAAGTTGCAAAGTGGATGAATCTTGAACATGATCCCTTACCATGCTCACCTTATAACCGGAGCTGTGTTAATGAAGGGCCTTATAGTGAGGTAGTGCATCATGAACATATTAAAGAATGTTCTTGCAGTATAATAACCCTTTCTGACATACAAGTGCATCAGGACACCCCTACCTCATTTCAGTGCAAGTGCGTTTCTGTACCTCTAATGCATTTCAGTCTAAATGTGTTTGGACGCCCCCCCCCCCCCATATCTCCATACAAGCGCTTCTGGACACCCCTGGTAAACAACCAACATTTGCATTGTCAATTCCAAGCACCTCCTGATGGGAATATCCCTCTAGTAAAACAGGCTTTCTGGAAGTTTCTATGACATCATAGGATGTGCCAGTGTAATAGATGAATCCTAAATAACCAATCATATCATAGATAAGAGGACATAGGAGATTTCCTCAAAATGCAAATGGCTGCTGCAATCTTTGCAGGTAGAATCATGGAATCTCAAGACCTTGTCAATAATCATAAAAACTGTTTTTTTGTAGAGAGCTTCCCAAATAAATTAGAGACCTCCGCCAACATTGAATAGAATCTATTTATAGTTCACTAACCTGGGACTCACCACTTGATGTAAAAGTAAGCAAGAATGTTGATGTTTATCATTTTATACTTTTAAAAGAAAACAATATGCACTGAATATTGAATTTGAAAGCTTCAAATATGCATACATCAATGTACAGTTTTTTTGAGTCAGCCATGTCGGGATACTGTCAGCTGATGGCCTACTGTTCTAATGACAGCACATTGTACAATGTAGCAAGAGACATGCATACTGAGCTGTATTTCACTGGTAGGTGCTATGAGGAAAAGGGTTAATCTTTTTATATTTTCTTGCAGATGTGCAGACTGCATACAGTACAAGGAATTCCTGGTTGTTCTCGAGAATTCTGGGAAGGTGCTAGTTTGGAATTTGTACAGTGGTGAGCTTGCAGCAGAACTCAGTGATGTGACTTGCACAGGCTTGAGTACATTGGGAGACTACCTGATTCTTGCACATAACAACTGTTTCCACGTGTATATGTTTGTACAGAATTAGAAATAGAAATTTGACATATTTATTTTGTTGCCATTTCTTGTTGGTGCTAAATAAATTAATCCTATGGCATTTAATTTGAAATTTTATTCAGATTTTTTTCAGCCCATAATAAATTGTCAACAGTTGATAACAAGACACTCAAGTGCATCTGATATTGCTCACCTGTCTGACATAACTTAACAGTTGACCATTTCACTAAGAAGACTTATGTAGTATTTAAGAACACAGCCTATGTAAACTGTCTACCAAACTTTATATATCATGTTGATTTTATCCCCCCAAAAATTCTTTCTAAAGATAAAGGCATAATTAATGTAATTAGCTTCTTGCTCATAACTGAAGTCATCCAAGATCTTGATGATATAGTCTCAAGATCTAGAGAAGTAACAAGTGCAGCCAATCGGATGCAGAGCATCTCATTAATCTGCACAGATCTCGCCTATTACTGAACTTATGACAATGATAATGTAAGCTTATTTTCCAAGGTGGAGCAAATCTGATTGGAATTTGGTGACCAGAGTGCTAGCAAGCTTAGCAATCTGATACAAAATTACCTTATAAAAATGCATAGATCTTTCTTATAATCACACTCATTCAACATCTTCATAATATAAGACTCTATAGTTGCTAGAGTTTTGACAAGTTCAGTGAATCATATGCATGGTCACGTTATTACTATGAATTTCACTCAGTCATACTCAACCAAGATCTTGATGATATAGGCCTATTTACCAAGTTTGATCAAAACCCTATCAAAAATAAAGTTTTTAGAGTGTTAAACAAAACTCAGACAATCAGGTGCAAAATCACCTTACAAATATACACGTCATGCTCATAACAAAAATCATCCAACATCTTTAGGATATTAGCCTGTGTACTAAATTTGATTAAAATCAGGTCAGAAATAGTGTCTCAAGTGGTAATAAGCTCAGCCAATCATATGCAAGATCACTTCATTAATTTGCAAAAATCTTGCTTATAATAAAACATTACATATCTTGAAGATATAAGCAACTATAAGTTGATACTTTTTTACCTGGAAAACTGGTATTCGTCTTATACTCCGAATTGACTTATATATGGATTATGTCAATGAAATTACTTTACCGTATTTCATGTAATTTTTCGTACATGAAAATCATGACAATTTTTTTTTCTTCAAAGTACAAAAAATAATGTGTAAAAAAAATAATTTTCATTTTGGAGAAGAAATTGTGTACGAAAAAATATAGGACCCAACATTGAGAAGGATTCCAAAATATTTACATGACCGTCAGTATTAAATTTATGTGCATCAGACGTAATTGCGCTAAAGCAGCATGCACTAGTAATATATGTTGTTTACATTTGCTTACATATGTGTATTAGAATCGACATTAGAAAATAAATAACCATGACATGGACATGGGTATTCCATCGCACATTTTTCTTCTTGCACCTTGTGATCAAAATAAAATATGCCCTGATATGAGAGAGAGAGAGAGAGAGAGTGAGCGATTTCAGCCCTTCTTCATGCTATTTTGCTTAATGTATCTTACTGCCTGTTGAACTGAAGATTTTGTCAAAGAGAAAACTAAAATAAAATAGTAAATGGAAATTATAAAAATACATACCATTCTCCTTCAGTTTCAAAGATATATAATTTATATTTTAATATTCACACAAATATTTATATTCATATAGACTCCAATTAGTTTATATCCCGAGAATGACCATTTACCATGCTGTGTTGTTTTCTTTGCAAGTACAATGACCTCTCCATTTCGACCAAATAAAATTACCCTTTATCAGTAAGTGCATGTACACTTCCTGTAGTTAGGTGGCATTTGGTTTGATCTTTACTCATGCTAGTTGTTACTTTGAATTCAAAGCTCTGACGCTTCTGTTGTCGAGAACAAAAGGTGTCACTGGTCGAGAAACTTACATGAGTAAGCACCTGACATTACCTGTCATTACACAGTACTGTATACAATAACTTGCTTTACAGGATCGATTACAATACCCTATGGGTAGCCTCATTACCCTTTTGGTAGTCTCACTAATTTTATCTCCTCTGACAAATCTTGTCCTCAAACAGGTGTCAACTGGAATGATGTTTCCAAAGCTGTAAGCATATTTAATTAGCATGTAAATAACACCGCAAAGCCATGTGGTTCTTGTGACAATGGATGTCGTAATTAAAACAAGAATGAACTGTTCAGAGGTATTAATTGATAATGGAGTATAGTAGTGCCCTTGTACATGAGTAAGATCACAATGGTCAGGTAACTGAACAATACAGATTACAATTGCCCTGTAATCTCTCTCTCTGTCTCCAAAAGCTACAAATAAAACTGCTCTGAATGCGTATACATTCTTACACACCTACACAGCATTGTTTCCTCTCTCTCTCTCTCATACACACACACACATACATACATACATACATGCATTCATGTGGTAAGAAGCAATTGTTGATAAATGAACAACACACTACATACGACAGACAGGGCCAAATCATAAGCTCACTCAGGAGAGTTGTATTGGCAAATTAAATAGTGGAACTTGTGCTGATTTTGTTTCTCTCTCTCCCACTTCCTATTTCTCTTTGTCTCCCACTTTAACAGGCTTCATACTATTGCATTGCTTTCCTTTTCTGGGATGCTAAGTCCCCAGTCCAAGCTAAATATTCCCTCCTCCAATTAGTAATTGGAGGCCCAGAATTGAAAAGAACACGATCCCAGTCCAATTTCTTAGTCATAGCCAACATAGGGAATATCTTCCTCTTTTTTCCTTGGACTATCAAACACGTGTCAAGATACTCAACAAAATTTACCTTTGTTACTGTCTTTAACTGTTTTTGCAAACATATCCTTTTCTGTGTAGAGTCTTTTTCTCCCCAGTCCTTGTGTTTTTGTGACCCATTTTCCTAAATTTGAAGGGTTTTTCCACCTTGCTCAGCGAGTCGGTGCTTCTGTTAACTGTTCCCTTTCTTAGTACTGGTGTCGGCATATAACCTACCCTTTTTCTGGTTCCCATTTATATTGTTTTTGTCAATTTTTCTCTTTCAGCACATAAATATGTAACAAGGTGTCAGTAAGTGGATGCACAAGAAGGCCCAATGAGACACTCACCCCACCTGTCTAACATGTACTAAATGTACACGCATGGACGGATTTCCTATTTGTTGCCTGTGGACAGATGCAGTGTGGGACTTTGCAAAGATTGCCGCACTTACTGAGGGAGCAAGAAAGGTACTGCTTCCTCCTTTTTTCATCTCAAGACAACCCCCTTCACTCCTAGGAGAGGTCTGGATCACTTCTGGTCTTAAGGAAGTCTACATTCCCAATGAGTCAGGAACCAGGAGCAATTTCCATGGTTTGGAGATCACCAAAAGGCCTTGGATCTCTGACACTTTTTCTGATGTCATCTGTCCCTGTTAAGGAGAGATCATTGACTCATTCCAAGGAAAACTGCAGGTGCCTGAGAGCGAGCCACACCTTCCCAGTGGGGATGAGGGAGGTAAAATTCAAGTGACCGATAAGTGCGAGTTGCACCTTCCTGAAGACAGGGGAAGAGCAGAGCTCCCACTCCTATAGATCTGATACAGACTCTGGTTTGATGAACAGTTTAGTCTATCAGATCATCCTCACTGGACTGATCTTTGACTGGTCACCAGTTACCTGTGTTTGAGCATTCAGACACTGGGTTTAGATCAACAGTCTGTGGATGGGCATCACATTGATACCCCCTTCTTTAAGTTACTGTATAATCCCTACAGGGATAGGGAGTCTGATTTTGCTCGCCCGTCTAGGGAAGTGGATTGGATCAGTATCTCCCCCTTCCTATATTCTCTATTTGATCCCTACAGTATTTTGGGACCTCCACTACCTGGTAGTGAGTCTTCCTTTTCCCCCTTGACATCATGGATGTCTCTGCCTTGATTTCAAGGTATGTTGGATGCAACAGGCTGTGGACCTACTCCATCCCCTCCAGCCTTGTCCAACAAAATGGAGTCAGGCCACCACTCTTTTCCAAGAGCGTTGAGAAGTGATCACCGATCCCATTCATCTAGTTGAAAATATAGTAGGGTTAGTCCCGTTATCCCTTCTGAGCTGTTATGGGACAATGAAAACCCAATTTCAACATCTCCCTCTCCAGAGACTGAGACCAGGAAAGAAAGTCCTGTCTCACCTTGGGAGCAAGTTCTGGACAACAATGCCCTATCTATTCTGGTGGACTCGAATGAGTTCCCATAAGTACAGTTTTAGTAGGTCCTTCCCTCCGTTAAGGGTGCCCTGCTCCTTTTCACTTCTCAGATCAGGTGATGGAGTAGTAGGAAGTATGGACTTTTGATTTACTGCCTCCTTCCCCCTGACCTGTGCCCAAAGCCTTCAAGAGGGTTCTCTCCAGTCTGGAGAGGCTTTCTGGGTTGCACTCTTGTAGAGATCATTTTCCAGGGCCAAGAGGCCACCATACAGAAGAAGGGATGGTCTGTTCACCCTTGTATGCTTTATCTGCTGGTTTCTGCCTCTAGTTATCGAGTTCATTTACCCACTTGGCCCCTTATGCCCTTCCCTGCCTCCCTTGACTCTGATGCTTCCCAAATGGGAATATTGGCAGGGACTTGGGCTCGTCTCCCTGTGAAACCCTATGAAGCCTTAGAATTAAAGGCTCAAACCTCTGTGACAATAGCCTCTCATGCTCATTGATTTTATTTTCAGCAGGTCTTTACTGCTTGCTGGAGGCTGTAGCTCAGATGTTGATGTCCATGGCGCTCTCTGTGGAGTGTCTCAATCTCCACAGCAAAAACCTGTTGAGGGCTAGACTGCTTGATGCATAGATTATTTTCGGAGATCTTATTCCCTCTGTAGTGTCACAAGATTTGAGGGACCAGCAACACCAGTCCCTGGCCATGACTCCAAGCCTGTCTAAGCCGCCCAAGAAGCATGCCCACTCTGATATACCGATGGCATTTCCTCCCAAGTTTTTCAAAGTGTGTCATCCTCAACAGCCACACAAGCAGCCCCAGTTCAAAAACTCCCTACCACCCCTCTTTCACTAGATAAGGTGGTCATAAAGGTCAAGGGAGGAAGTCTTTGGAGTCCTCCCCCTTTCCTAAGGAGGGAGGCGGTTGGCCCTATGGAGTTGCACCCTCTCCTGCATCGTCGTCCTCTTCTCAGCGTCCCAGTAGGTGCCCAACTAGCCCTCTTTTCAGAAACTTGGCTGTGCATCACAATGTGTGTGTCCTTTCCACCTTAAAAGATGGTTACTGGCTGCGTTTCTGGGAACCTCCTCCCCTGCCACAGACCCCTATCATGTTTCAACAGTCCCAACTGGTTCTTCTAAAGGAAGAGGTATACACCCTTCTATGGGAGGGCGCAGTCGAGAGGTTGGCAAACAACCAAAGTCCATTTTTCTATTCCTGGATCTTTTTGGTGTTGAATTTTTTTTTTACTCATAATTCACCTTTCTGCCATAAACAACTTTCTTCAAAAAGAGCATTTCAATGTGGAGACCACTGCCTTGGTCAGGAATGCCATAAAGCCCAACAACTAGGTGGTCTCCATAGATCCATAGGATGTGCACCTTCATATCCCCATCTTTACACCTCACCTCCGGTTTTGTCTCTTTGGGAGGCACTATTTCCAATTGAATTATCCTCACTATCAAGAGAGCTTATCAGTTCATCACTGAGAGGGATCTTTCTTTCATGAGAATTACAACCTACGAGGTTAGAGCATTTGCTGCATCTTGGGCCTGCTTGAATCAATCCGTGGTGATCTCACTCTACCTGTCCATCCTTTTACCTTCGTTCTTTGATGCCCAAATGCAAAGGCATTTATTTCTTGGGTCTAACTGTGACCGCACAACACGTGGCAAGCCACCTACCAGCATACAGTAAGAACACTCCTTCAGTTACCTTTACTGTATATATACCAATTTTTGTTTTTGAGACCATCAATCTCCCTCCTAACTGGTAAATTCAGCAATGCAATAGTAGGAGGTATTGTATTAGAGCTATTTAAATGTAGTTTTGTTTGCTACTATTGCAATCATTCACTCCTCCCGCCCACTCTGATGTCTAGTAGTTTTGGTCCAAGTCAAATGAGGAAGATATTCCATATATTGGCTACAACTAAGGAATCAGACAGGGATTATGTTCTTTTCAATTCTGGGCCTCCAATTACTAATTTGTGGGAATATTTAGTTTGGACTGGGGATTTAGCATCCTGAAAAAAGAAAGGAATGCAGTAGTAGCTGATAAGTATTACATAATTAAAATGATTAGTTTCCCCCACCCAAACCCCCAAAAATTACATATTAGAACTTACTGCTCAGCAGAATCTCTCTTCATTCCTTGAGCTGTTGCGGGATCTACAAAACGTAATCTGCAGTATGTAGCTGTCTCATTTGGTTGGGATAGTCCATATTCACCTAGCCATGAAAATGTGTACTGTATGTACTCACATTTAAGCCGAGTCCAAATACAAACAACATAGATCCTGATCTGCTGTCACATTATGCCTGGCAGATCAGGGTTGATGTTGTTTATTCTACTGATTAGTCCCTACAAGCTGCATAGACTCAGATCTTCTGCGCATTATGCACCAGCAGATCTGGGTCTATGCAGTTTACAGTTGTTATCGGTTTATACACAAGTATAGATGGTACTTCTACTTCTACTCTGGTACTGGACGGGGCACTTTTACATATATCACATTTAGTGACACCAGCAACATCGGTATAACTATGAAGTGCTAATCACAAGGCAAATTCTTTAATGCTACAACCAACAATAACCAGTACATTAGCTTTTCACATGTTAGACTGTTGTAATTACATGTGCAATAATTTTCCCATGACCAGAGGACCAGCCTTCCCAAGTCCACGGGGCAGCCTTACAAATATGGTAATTGATTTTAAAATTATAATAAGTGACCATGCTAATTTCATTGTTGACCATTATGTCTGTCTACCCACAGGCCACCTCAGTGTTTGATAAATGTACAAGATGAAACAGATAGAGAAAGAAGGAGCTAGCAACTAATATAGAACAAGGCTGCTCATCGAGTACATTAAAGCTGTATCGCCAGTCAGCAATTCCTCAATCTCACATAAAGTATCACAAAAAAGTTTCACTATAAGACATTTATTCACAACTGTTTTCTGTTCAATTCCACCACATTCTTTTTCTTGTCACTATAAACCTAAACTTTTTCAGATCAGTTTATAAAAAAAACTGACTTCATATTCATGTAGCCTCGCATGAAGTATAGATGTACATGAAGTGTGGAGTGCATGTGTAGTCATGTTTGTAGGTTTATAATAAAACAGAATCAATGATAATGATAAATTATTAAGCAAAATATGTTCACATTCACTGGCTTCAAGACAAAGTAAAATGAAAAGTTACTTTTTAAAGTCCACATGCCCGATATCACATGCATTATGCACACTTCCTGTACATCCACTTGGTGCTATGCTAAGCATTTGATCTTAGTTCTCAAGTCCCCACCATCAGTATAACCAGGGACTTACCGAGCCTAGGTAGCCTCAGTTCTGCCTTTTGCTATTAACAATTCTTAAGTTTCAATATTTTATATATTTTTATCAATTTTTCTGTCCATTATCCATCTATGCTTTCTTTACCAGGACAAAACTCCAAACATTTTTAAGATATCTCTATGAAACTTGGTATACATATCAGACTAGTAGTTTTAATATTTTCATCCATTTGTCTATTCATACATCCATCCATCATTGACACTTTCATTTCCAGAGCAGAACTCTAAAACAGTTCAACATAATTCTATGAATCTTACTACATGTACACATATTAGGCTATGAATCTTATTACAAAGATGTGTCATTTGCTATTCACAGTTCTTCAGTGTCATCCAGGACAAATCTCCAAAACTGTTGAAGATATCTCTATGAACTTTGGTACACATATTAAACTAATCAGGTAGATGTGCTTTTGCTATTCGCAGTTCTTTAGTTTCAATATTTTTCATGTGTTTGTCATGGGGGTGGGAGGTGTAAACAAGAATGTGAGGGGTCTGTGGGACAGAAACCCCGAGTGGGGGCAAAGCCCCCGGAAGCTCCTGCATTTTAAACTTTTCCAGAGCATAAATTGAACCATCTCACTGTAAATAAAACCTACTGTAGGAAACATTCTGGTTGTTTTGCAGTCATTTTACAGGGGTGTGAACCAGCTCGGCCCCCTCTTCCGAATCCATCCTGTACTTTGTAAATATGAACTTCCTACATATGAGATCTTCAACAAACAATTCCTTCTCCTAGTAGACATTTTGGAAGGACAGTGGATACA
The DNA here is from genome assembly GCA_029931535.1 of Margaritifera margaritifera. NCBI lineage: Eukaryota > Metazoa > Mollusca > Bivalvia > Unionida > Margaritiferidae > Margaritifera > Margaritifera margaritifera. Next base: position 5,268,689 of record JAQPZY010001660.1, on the reverse strand, counting down.
AGATGACTATCTTGTACTTTGTTTATCCCTCCCTCCATGCAATATCACTATATACTTCTGCCTGTCTGTCTGTCCATTAATATTTTTATTTCCTGAGCATAATTCTCAAACCATTCAAGACGTTTCAGCCAAACTTGGTGCACATGTCAAGTAAATTGTTTTGAGGTACCTTTTAATACTTTGTTTCAGATTCAATATTTGTTATGTTACCATGTAAATGCAGTGTGGCATAAGCAGCATATAAAAACTGAAGAGTGCTGCACCATAGGGTACTACTACAAGTAGTGTAATCAGAGTTCTATAAACTGAGAGTGCTGCGCCATATGGTACTACTACAAGTAGTGTAATCAGAGTTCTATAAACTGAGAGTGCTGCACCATACGGTACTACTACAAGTAGAGTAATCAGAGTTCTATAAACTGAGAGTGCTGCACCATACGGTACTACTACAAGTAGTGTAATCAGAGTTCTATAAACAGAGTGCTGCACCATAGGGTACTACTACAAGTAGTGTAATCAGAGTTCTATAAACTGCATGTTATACGTTAATAGTCCTATATGTAGCTGTCTGAAAGTTTTCCACAGAAAGCATTTATTTCTTTCAGAGTTACCTTCACCCTTGACCTTTTGCCTCTGAAATCAGTAGACTGCTTCCTTACCCAAAGTGCAAGCCATCCAAAAAGTATTGGGCCATATCTGTGATATCAAGCTAATATTCTCGTGAGGAAAGCATTTTTCTAATTTTAGTGACCTTGCCCTATGACCTTTTGAACCTCAAATCACTAGCCTTCTTCCTTATCCCAAGTGCAAGCCATCCACAAAATTTGGTTGCGACATGTCATGTAGAACTAATGTTGTGTGTAAACCATTTTTATTCTGTCAGTCACAGTGAACTCAACCTCGACTCCAAAATCAATAGGGCTCTTCCCTACACCAAATGCAAGCCATCCACAAGTATGGGAACTGTGGATTATCTACAGTTCCCATACTTCACTAGCTTTACTATACCATACTTTATGAGTACTCAAGATATTGTGTGGAAACTATTTCTCTTCTTGCAGCCATAGTGACCTTGACTTTTGATCCCGAAAACATAGAGTTCTTACTCCCCCAAATGCAAGCCATCACCAAAGTTTGGTAATTGTAGATGGTGGGGAACTTGAGTTATTGTGTGGAAACCATTTTTCTTCTTTCAGTCACAGTGACCATTACCTTTGAGCTTTAGAGCCCAAAATTGATAGGGTTCTTCCTTACGCCAAGTGCAAGCCATCCACAAAGTTTGGTAACTGTAGATTGTGAACTAAAGTTATTGTGTGGAAACTAAATTGTTAATGGACAGACAGACAACATCATAGCATAGTACACTCTGCATTTTGGCGGGCATATACATATTGAGATTGTTGGATGTAGGGTAATTTCAGTTGGAGTCTTTAATACTTGTGGTACTGGCTGTATATGTCATCTCAAGATGACTCATTGCATTCTTATATTTTTTTCATTACTTACACTAATTATAATGCCCCTATCCAATGGAATGGAGCCATTTCAAAACTGAATTTTATTTTTTGCATTGCAAACAATATTTAGGATGCAATTACCATGATCTCGATTACCAGCCCATTATACACTAATAATAATATAACTGAGAACTAAAATAAATTCAATATGGAATTAGTTCCACATGAAACTTTTTCTGAAGATTACAGAGATGCCAACATGTGTGAAGGGACAAACTGTGTTGGCAAGTGTAGGAGGCTCTGCCCCCTTATGGGGATGCAGAAGTCAAAACCCCTTGGTAGGACATTATTGTGGGGTAAAGTCCTCTAGAAGCAGAAACGGTTTTCAATTTTCATCTTGTTGTAGAAGACCTCACCTTAGGAGAAAAATGATGTGATGCCTTGTAAAAAAACTAAAGTAAAACACTGATCATCCCAACCCATTGGGGGACATTGATTTTGTTTATAAAATTGGTCATTCACATGATCAAATTTTGATCAAACAGTACAACTGTGAATGGAAGTATCAGGATTAAATGGGTTTAATAATCGAATGTTTTTATATCTATCAGTAATTAAATACATATTCACATTTGGCAGGCATCTGACATGTTTTCATATCTATCAGTAATTAAGTACATATTCACATTTGGCAGGCATCTAACATGTTTGTATATTTATTAGTAATTAAGTACCTATTCACATTTGGCAGGCTTCTGACATATTTGTATATTTATCAGTAATTAAGTACCTGTTCACATTTGGCAGGCATCTGACATATTTGTATATTTATCAGTAATTAGGTACCTATTCACATTTGGCAGGCTTCTGACATGTTTGAAAGCAAAAAAAGTAGAAACAAAGCTATTATTCAGATACTTTAATTAAATGCTTCACTCTATTGAAGATATCTTCGCAAATATCTGTGATGAAATGATAACATGCAGTAGGTGTGATGGACGGTCATTTTATGTGTGATCTTGTAAACATGTCAGAGGGCTTTGATCAAGGTAAACTCGTCTGATATGGATTCTATCCACAATGGTGCCTGTAGGTTTGATCACCCAATAAGTCACCACTGATCATGGAACATTTAATTACGTTGACTTGGACTATAGAATGTCTTTGGTCTGACCATTACGAGTCTTTATATACTGCCATAGCAGAAGTCACTTATCGACAATCGGGTGTACAAATAAACTTTCTCCCTTTCCATCTAGCTCACCCACCACCCACCACTTATGTTTAGTTTGAAAAGATAATTTAGTTTTTCATAATACAATAATATTGTAATTATAATTGATCGAGATTATATTCAACAGTGTTTGTTTCTGATTTCTGTTACATACTGTCATCCTGTTGCATAAATAAGTTTTATTTATACATGTACATAATAAGTCAACATTTCAGGGACAATGTAGCACTCCATACGAGTCAATAATCCAGATTATTGGCATCTGGATCATCAATGTTTTACTGTATCTGATGTGTTGAAATTCATAGCAATCATTTTTTCAAGCATTTAAAAAGAAAGAATTTTCTAGTTAAAGTGTCTCACTCGATCAGACTTTCCTCCTAGTCCTACAGTGCAAGACACCAACCCTAATAGTTCTGTTGGGGATCAATATCTTAATGCCCTTATACACAATGCCCAATAACTCTTTTCTGACCACTTAGCATGGGTAGGCCAATTTTTAAGAATATCTTGCATGGTTGGAAGCCTGTACTGACACCTTTACATAACTTGAATCTCATTGCTTTATTTATACTATACTTACTTTTATGCCTTTTTCCTGACCAAAGAAAATCCTGGTATAATCAAGCAATTGCAGTTTCAACATATGTTGGCCTCCATTTCATGTTTTTGAAAACAGATGGTTCAACCAAACTATTTTCTGTAACAAAATGAATATATTGCACAGGCAGCCTCACAATATGACATTGTATGGTTTAAATCAATGTAAAGTCACAAACAAAAATTATATTTTTCCTGGCAGCCACAGCATCTCTCCTTCATGTAATAGCCATATTCATTTCGTTAAAGAAAATTATCCACTAGTTCTAACAGACGTCGACATTCATTGGCTACCATCACTCTTCAACCAACTGAAATGGAGACTAACATATCATTAAAACATGACTACTTGATTTGTGCCACGATTTACTTCAGTCAGGAAAATGTCATCAAAGTAACTATAGTATCACTAAGCAATTAGACACTAAACTATGCAACAGTGTCAATATGGGCAGTAAAATGTCAACTCCCCACTATCAGAGTTGACATCTTACATTGTAGGACTAATTTTCCTCCATGTAATGGATTTATGTCACTTGCACAGATCTATAAGTGCGAAATGCAGAGATGCTGCCAGGATTTTATCTGAAGGGGCGGGGGGGGAGCTCCCCCCTTGTCACCAAAATAAGGGGGGAGTAGAAACAAATGAGGGTTGTTATGTACAATTTTCAACAGCTCATAGGTATTGTCTGTTGTATATCTCTGCTCCAAAAATAATATTTTAATTTTTTTACTAACAAGAGCTCTGCTAAAGTTTCACTTTATTTAATCAGTGCTTTACTGACTACTATGCCAGATTTCTTTTCTGTTCCGCAATGTTGTATTAGGGTTTTAAGTCCATCAATGCCATAGTCTGCTTGTTCAGACAGAGGTATTTTGATCAAAGTAAATGTCCTTACTTTTTTATTTCTTGTTAGATTCTTATTTATTCAATTTATCTTAACCCTTAGAGTGGTATATAGTTTTGTAGCACAAGATCCCTCAAGACAGAATTGTTTGAGAAAAGAAATGAAAATTGCAATCTACTTTTAAATTGCCTGTATTTTAATTAGGCTAAGATTTCAACCTTTTTGACATTTAATTTCGAAATACCATTTCACCGGCATGCCATCTCTGTTTTTGTCCATCCATCATGTACATCGGACTCATATTCAACATCATTTTCGGGTTTAAAATTACTCACTGGTATTTCCAGTAACACTTTCTGGGCTCCAATAATCTCATATATTTCAAAACTTTAAAAATCATTGTCATCATCGCTATAATCGGCCAGCATTTGCCGAACGAAATCGTCATCTGAAGATGAACCATGTTGTGAGTCAGCCATTTTGGATTTTCTAGGAGCCCTTACTTGAAACATGCATTCATAAAACTTCCTTCATGAATGCAATATTCAACCTCGACAATGCTTGTTCCAGGGCCCAAATGTGCCAATCAAATTTAGTTTAACAACCGATCTTTTCAAGCTGAAGTACTCAGATGTGTAAACAGTTGCCTACCGGAAAGACAGATAATGAGACAAGTGCTACGAGACCGCTAATGGCGGCGCAACTTATGCTGTGTGAACCACTGTAACGGTTAACAGTTAAATAAAAAATTGTATACTGTGCAGAGTACATTTTTATATGCGCGACTTTAAACTAACTTCCGGGAGTTTTTGCGCATCACTGCTTTCCAAGTGCACGAATTCGTACAAATTTTGCGCAATTCGGGCACCCTGGCAGCATCTCTCGAAATGTTCTTGATGTTGTGACTTGGAGAACATATGAAACATAAATGAATGATCTTTCCAAATTATAAAATATCTTCTCGAAATACGGTCGTGTTTAATTGGCTACCATTTTTCCCATGTGAGTCAAAGTATATAGACAAGTACTCGGTTTTTTCTGCACTGTATCTAATAGTGAAGAGAACAAAGTATGCGTGTGTATTATTTTCTGGAAATGAAACTAGTGATAGCATCTTTTCTTACCTTGGAAAATTTTTACCACTTAAAACATCATTTTAGCATGAAGCTGACACTGCAAAAAGTCTGATAAAAGGGATTGTAAATTCGGAGTGCAGATTTTTATTTTTTAAACTCGGAGAAACTCTACTGAAATCTGAAATGTCTGCATCACTGTGATTACATCTAGTACAATTGTATACACAGCTGAATGGGAAGGAGGGTGCACATATAAGAACAACAGTTTACCTCAAGTATTTACCCCCAAAATGAATTATATTGTACCCCAGGTTCTGACTAGGCTGAATATGGTAGTTGCAAAACAGACAGCCCAAGACACACTTTCAGTAGCAAGTATTCTACGATGCATTCCTACCAAATTGGCTCATTCATTCTGGTGATGAAGTAAAATATAAGGTTTTACATTTAGATGCTATTGAAGCCAATCTAATGCCAAGGAAACCATCTGGACTAAATTTTGGAAGAGCATTTCCAAAGAAATATTACTCTTGTTTAAAGAAATTTGACAGTGGATTTTGATTGGCAGAAAATGGTTTTATGCTTGGTTGCTATTGGAGCCACTTGATTGTTAGGGAGTAGGGAATGGTCAAGATGCATTCCTAAAAAGTCTGGTCATTTGACATAGCAGTTTTTGAGAAGTAGCAAATGTTAATGCTGGACAGATGGCCATCAGATGTAGGGCAATACCACAGTCTAAGATGGGGTTCAGCCTTGTGATCTTAAAACAGTTGATAGGCTGTATTCTTGGATCCTATAGTAAAGCAGGAAACCTGTGACCATTTTTCGGGGTCAGAACATCAAAGCTCAAGCTCAATATGTACAGGTATCCACACTTGGATCTGTACTGGTTATCTCTGATAGATTCACTATGTTCATGGTTAAGAAAGCTAGTGGTTATGAGAACTCTTCTAAAGAAGACATATTACTACTGACTGATCACAAAACTGAAGGTCAAGGACACTTGTATGTTTATTAAATATTGTTGGTTTTTATAAATTACCTTTCCATAAGAGGGATGAAGAGCATCATGAGGAGACCGATCCTTTATAAGAAGAGAAAGTAAACTACTGGAGTTACAAGTAGACAGTTGTTTATATTTTACCCATTTCAGCAGCAAGATACATAACTTTACAATTCCTGCTGTCTAAAATTCTGGTTCAAAGTCCTTCACATATACCGCATGTAAACTTGTGAATGATTTACCTACTAATCTCAAACTGATATCCAAAACCAAAAAGTACCAAAAAAAAAGAGAGAAAAAGGAATTTTTTTAACTGTACAGCTGTTACAAAGGTTCCTTTTCTTCTGTAAACATTCTCCATCATTCTAACAGTTATGCTCTGTAATCTGTGTACCAACTTTTATTGTTTTAATGCCATTTTCTGCATAAAGTGTGATAATGGTAAATTTGTTATCTGTAATATCTTACATCTCCACTATATGTAATAATTTTTATATAATTTTAAATATAATGCTATGTTGGGATTTGTCCTGAAATTATTATGTGTGCCCGAGTTTTACATATTTCTATTTTTAATGCTGCTGTGTGACATGTGATAGTAATTAAGGACCACAATTGATATTCTTCACTTTTTATGTTATCCTTAGTATCTTTTATATGACAATGCATTACAATTTTAATTTGTATTGTTGTTTTATAATCTATACTGAATAAATAACTTATCTCAGCCAAAAGGCTTAAAACTGAAAATTCACTGGGTGCTTTTACATGATTATGGAATTTAATGTAAAATGATGAATGAACATTGTGCTTGACATGTAGACCCTTCATGACTAAAAAGAAATTTTTAATAATTATGGAGGATCTAATGTCACTTTAAAAAACAAAACAAACATGGTCCTCAACTGCAACACATGATGCTTCAACCCTGCCTGTAATGTTTGCCAACTGTATCTAGATGTTTTAAAGCATGGAAGAAAACTTGAAAACCTAAGACAACTTGTGATGTATCATTTAATAACTAAAAATTAACAGTGATCAACGGACCTCTAGTGGGCACAAAATGGACAATATTGGGACAACTTTTTCTCACCTTCTAGGACATTCACTGCAGATGAGAAAATATGTAAACATGAAGGTTTCATTTGCTGGTTCCAGTTTTGCACAACTGCTAATTTAACTATCATCTATGGCTGTGTAACATCACCATGTCTGATTTAAATTTAATGCGATACGAGAAAAAAAAAACCAGACTATATTTATATACTTCATATGGTAGGGTCTTAGTGGAATAAATTTGAAGTGCTTATGCAATGAGAAAATTATTTTACAGGGACATGATTCGCTCCACCTGTACTGAATTCCAAAATAATGTTCTCAATACCATGTCTGTAGCACTTCAAAACTTTGAGATCAAGTATTTTATGAAAAGTAATCAATTATTCACAGATACAAGTCAACATATGTAAAAATAAAAAATAATTTTAAAAAAAACTAAGATCAAATTACAAATCTTCTGTTAAATCTGATTTTTTAAAAAAAATATTATGTGTACCACAGCAACCATTAACATTTAGTATTAATTCATCTTACAATTTCTTTTCACCAGCTCAACTACTGTGCAAATCATTATTTCCATACTTGTCTGTATGTAAATTTCATATTCATCAATACATCATGGAAAGAAGTATTTTCATAACACTAAAATGTCTTAAGACAATAATTCCCAAAGAATAATTTCACAATCATTCATGATGATACAAGCAACTGATTGAAATAAATGATAAGCTATGATTTTGGTGGATACACCTCTAAACTGTAGAATGAATTAACAATCTGTCTCTGATGAAATCACATCAAGTGAAAGACTTTCAAAACAATAATACCCTAAGGTAGTCTGAGGGACAATGAAAATTGATAAATCATTGAAACTGAATATTTAAATGAAATGAAAACAAACTATTAAATGTATAATAACAACTTATTATGACATGTATCTATGTAAAGCATGGTCCTCACATCCATTAAGGTTAATGACAATAGGATCAGGAAATCTTGGTGGGTGAAATTTTTTTTTGTAAATTGATACTTGCTCCTTTTCTTCATTATTTCGAGTTAAAATTTCAAATTAAAGATTTTTTAGTTTTATAGGTATCCGATTTCCCTCTTAAACACCCTGTGAGATACCAGAAAACTGCTAATCTCCTGTGTGTCATTTCATATACAAAAGTCTGAAGATAAAAGGAATGGTATGTTCATGAATTGTCACACTTCATTCAACATGTATCTGTACACTAACATACCCTTAAACAATTACAGATACATTCCTAATGTAGAATAATGAACATCATATAAAAGTTAAATCATTCAGTATGTACAGAAAAATTCTGAACACAAAAGGATTCTGTTTAGCAGTCTTGTACTACCATGAACTTGTCCAGTGTAGATGGTGACTGCTCCATAGATTTTGTCCAGCTATACACAACTACAGCATCCAAACAATTTTATATTTACAAGTTATCTCATGATTTTTTGTTTTCTTTTTTTTAAACAAAAACTTTACACATAATTCTGTATACAAATCATGGTTATGGTCAGAAATAAAGTGCCTGATCTTATTTTGAAAGACATAATAAAAACCCTGCTCTTTTGATATCATACATACAAGCTAACTTAAGGCTGGAAACTTCAAGTTATAACTTCAGTTGGGTTATTTGCAAGAAACCACGAGTGATACAAGTACAGTTACCCTATTTTCAATACACGAGTGATACAAGTACCGTTACCCTATTTTCAATACACGATGACAAGATAAGAAATTACCATACATACTAACATACATGTTGAAAACCAACTGCAAATAACAGATCCTGATCTGCAGTCACACAATGTGCTGGCAGATCAGGATCTGTGTTGTCTGTTTTACTGATTAGTCCTAACAAACTGCACAGACCCAGATCTTCTGACACAATATGTGATTGCAGATCTGGGTCAGTGATGTTTCCAGTTCGATCCAACTTATGAATAGGTATATATTGTACTATTTGGCACCGACAGGTTTGCCGGACAGAGATAATCAAAAAGTTTTGATGTGATATAGTCTATCAGTCATCCATCACAATATATCAGTATATATGGTAGTATTTGGCACTGACAGGTTTGCTTAACAGAGATCAGTAAATAGTTTTGATGTGATAAAATCCATCAGTCATCCATCCCAATATAACGGAAGAGATAAGACATGGATTCTTTGTTATGGATCCTTCGGATTGCCTCTACCAACATTCCGCTCACATCCACTGTCTTAATCTTATGACACTGCATTTTCTGGATCTCGTGAGGAACAGTGTTGGTAACCACAACCTGAAAATAATACATTAAGATAAGTTACTAGAATCTGTAAAGTACAATGTAAAATATTTAAAGTCTTCCTATGTCTACTAGTAGCTCATATGGTCACAGCTTATTAACACTGTAATGATGCCATGAAAATGTTTTTTAACTGCAACTGCATAACAAGTTCTCACAACTTATAGAACACACTCTTGACAGTTCAGATATTGGCGTGATGTTGGAGGACATCAGATAACTGGAGAAAACCACCTACCTTGGACGAATAACCAATTACCTTTGCATGTATCAGTCAGGGGTCAAACTCAGGACTGCAACAGTGCAAAGCAAGTAGGTTTGGATATCAGGAATATCAGTATTTTTATGGCAATTCATTGGGTTTATTGTACTGCACTCAGACCACCACCAGTATTACAAGACAACTCCCCCATACTGTGTCACCAGTCCATTCCAGGTGGACTCGCATTTACAGCTAGGTTGACTGTATCATTAAAGGTTGAGCACTCTGGCAAAGTCACAATAGCAATTATCAGGGCATGACTCAACCTCACGAACCAATACTCAGTGTGCAGTGTGTATGACTAGAAGTCAAGGTACTCTACTGCAAGCATGCTGGAGCCACAACTGGTGAGTTGCAAGTTAAAATTCAGGACCATGGTGTGTCTCTGGTCAAGGCTGTTTCACATTGTCTCTTTCATGCATTGATGTGCCATTAAATACTGATGACTGAATCAAGCCTACCACTAAGCTACTCTGTCTACTTCAAGAATGTGAACAAATAGTAAATGGTTGGTATAATTGCCTTATGTGAAAAAAGAAATTGTAGCTGCAAAAAAAAATGATGAAATGAAAAATGAAATATGTTGTATGTTGACCTAAATTAAAATGTTTCCATTATTTCATATATTCACGTCATATATAAAGATTTTATCAAAATTTGAAATAAATTACTTGCCTTGAAGATTAACTTTTGTTACATAAATTATATTTGAAAGAGAAACTCAATTAAAATGTAAAATTATGTTGCTCTGCAAGCAAAAATTAAAATCAAAATTTAAATACATGTAAAGCGATTTCTAGCCATTTCAGTAGGAGACATTTGTCATTGGTGATATTTGTATTTTGTAAGTAACAGATAATATATAAAGATCAACATGAGTTCAATAGAATATTTTGAAAGTGGTAGCCTTTATTGATGGACCTTTTATGACCAAAACATTATATGCTCAGCCTTCAGCAGGTGAATAAAAAAAAAGGCAACTTACTGAGAACCTTTAAGCATGCAGTCAAAATTGTCTTGAAAACTGAACAAGAAATGCTTAAGTTATAAAGATTGGTAACTGTATATGTTGCACAGTGCAAACTGCATAGGTGACCCACTCTGCTCTTGTCTGACCATTTAACGACCCTAACATGTGTCAATAAGGTAAATATTCTCACCCAGCTGGATCATTAGATTGGTCTGTGGGCCATTGGTTTGTCTGTTATGCAATAATTGATTGATGAATGCTACGCTCATTCGAGAAGTATATTCAAGTAGACCCTTTATTTAATACAGGCTGATTATCACATTCAAGATTACATGTACATGTATGGTGGCAGATGCTGTGCTCTTATGAGTGGTCAATTCATGTTAGAACTTTCATTTAAGACAGGCTGATTGTCACATCCAATTGTACATATATATGCATGGTGGCAGATGAAGCGATTGTATTAGAGGTAAATTCATGGTAGATCATTCATTTAAGACGGGCTGATTGTCACATCCGTGTGTGCTTGTACATGTATGGTGGCAGACGCTGCACTTGTATGAGAGGTCAATTCATATTGGACCCTACATTTAATACAGGCTGATTGTCACATCCACATGTTCTGGTACATGTATGGTGGCAGACGCTGCACTCATATCAGAGGTCAATTCATGCTGGACCCTACATTTAATATTGGCTGATTGTCACATCCACGTGTGCTTGTACATGTTTGGTGGCAGACGCTGCACTCATATGAGAGGTCAATTTATGTTGGACCCTACATTTAATACAGGCTGATTGTCACATCCACGTGTGCTTATACATGTATGGTGGCAGATGCTGCACTCATATGAGAGGTCAAATCATGTTGGACCCTACATTTAATACAGGCTGATTGTCACGTCCACGTGTGTTTGTATATGTATGGTGGCAGATGTTGCACTCATATGAGAGATCAATTCATGTTGGACCCTACATTTAATATAGGCTGATTGTCACATCCACGTGTGCTTGTACATGTATGGTGGCAGACGCTGCACTTGTATGAGAGGTCAATTCATGCTGGACCCTACATTAAATAATTTAATGGCTGATTGTCATACCAAAGTGTACATGGTGCATTTTTTCCTAACCTCATCTATATCTGAATCCTCTATTAGTCTGGGTGCATCTGATGACAACAATCCATGGGTTGCCATCACATAGACCTTGTAGGCTCCCCTCTCCTTCAACACCTGAGCCACAGTCACAAAGGAATGTACATCATCTATCAAATCATCCTGAAAAAAGTAAGAAACAATAAGCTAAGTTTTCTATATCAAAGGAAGGTGTCAGATATTGTACTTAATGAAAAAACTTGTCTATTGCTTTAAATCTGAATTAATACTAGTACAAAGGAAAGGAGAAGCAAGTTTAAAAGAAAGAGGTGTCTCATTTAGTCAAGGTTTTCAAAATGTCACTAACTTGCATCATATACTGCAGTGCTCTGGAAATATAGAAAATTGAAGAGTGCTTTCCATTCCCTGCCCTTAATACCCTCCCCACTACTTCTCACCAGATTCTCAAGTGCTTCATTATTACTCCACATCAGTTGCATTTATATTAATTTCAGAAGGTTTTTCAGTCATTTTTTATGTGAATGTTCCTGAAATCCATGAGAAAACAACTGACTGGCCAAATTGACAAACTGACACACCAGTGCAAAACTAAACAAGAGTCCCTCGAAGGGACTGACACTCTACTGTCTGAAAAGAATTTCCAGGAATTCAATATAAGACAATTTGTTATTTTTAACTAATGAGTGTTGAACCCATCACTAATATCCTTCAGGAATAAGATCTTCAAATTAGCCACTGTGGCAGCCAAAATGTATGTAAAATTGGCACCATTTTTATTTAGGACAAACTAGACACCTTTAGAAGACTTTTGGTGAAAACCCCATGTTGATATGGCCATCCATTCAGAAGAAATAGTGACAAGATTTTCAATGTGTTCATTATGGCAGCCTTATTTTAGGTTAAATCAACACCATTTTCATTTAGGACCAACAAGATATCCTAATTAGTCTTCTGGTGAAAACCCCATGTCAATATGACTTTCCATTTAGGAGGCATACCAATAACAAGATTTTCAAAATGGCTGCCATGGTGGCCATACTGAAGGTCAGATTGGCACAATTTTCATTCGGAACCAACTAGACATGAAAAAAAGTCTTCTAGAGTAGTGATAACAAGATTTACAAAATGGTCACCATGGTGGTCATATTGGATATCTGGGCGGCACCATTTTCATTTAGGACCAACTAGACATAAAAAGTCTTCTGCTGAAAACCCCATACCAACATGACTTTCCATTCGGGAGGAGTGGCTAAAACAAGATTTTAAAACGGGCTGCCGTCGCAGACATATTGGACGTCAGATCTGCACTTTTTTCATTAGGGACCAAATAGACATTATAAGAAGTGTTTTAGTAAAAACCCCATGTTGATATAATCATACATTGAGGAGCAGCAGCCATAAGATTTTCAAGATGGCTGCTTTAGTAGCCATACTGGATACCTGAGCAGCACCATTTTCATTTAGGACCAACTAGACCTTGGGATGAATGTGTGCACGTGTAAAGTTTCATGGCAATCCTCCAAATGGTTCAGGAGGAGTAGCAATAACTTGTGCTAATGGAAGGACAGATGTCAGATGATGAACAATGGACAATGGGCCAACCATAAGCTCTTCTGGTCTATGACCAGCAGAGTTAATTACTGGTTCATGTCTGTATAAGCAGGGAATGCATGTTTTTTGTTACAGCATTCTTAGTTGGCTAGAAATGTGTAAATCACAGACCAATGCAGAATTAAATATTTGCATGTGTATTTCTTATCCAGATCAATAGGGCTTAATATGATGGCATACATATTTATGGGTCCATGTGATGTCAGAAATTTCAAAAAAGTCTTATACAGTATCATTCTCAGTGGGATTAAAATTACAAGATCTGCATCAAGGAAATTTTGGCACTAACTTTAATCATGAGGCATCAGACATGTAAGACTTACTTAAATCGGATTTATGTTCATTAGGCTTGTAAGGGAGGTAACTTGCGATAGAACTAACCTGTCTGGACTTGGTATGCAACTGAGTCTGAAAAATGTACCTATGATCATTAAAGTATGAAAAGTAGGATGGTGTCTCCTCCTCTTAACAGTGATAAGTAATTTTGCCAAACCTGCTCCATAATTACAAGAATTTTCCTGCTTTAAACAGATTACCTGACTTACTTCTGCTCTCTACCACTTTTGTAAAAAAATTTCTTAACTAACCAAACAATGAATTAAATTTAGTGGAGATAAGCTTTTAGGAAAGCTAATGCTTGTGTTCCATTAACTGATGAATTTAAAATAATAATTTCTAGCTGAAGCGCAATAAACTACATGTATCAAGACTCTCACATGAGCTTGATATGTTCTGTCAATTAACCCCTATGAGGTTTTATTTGTTTTTTTTAAAGCAAAAATCTTACTGGAAATGTTACTATCAATAATCTGAGAGCAAATCAGGATATTTTTCACAAATGGAACAAAGTTTAAATAAGTCCAGAATGTTCACCTTTCAGGATTGAGTACCTTCAAAAGTTGCTAACATCAAATTATCAATGTAAACTTACCACAATAATGGCAATCCTGCCTCCAACATCTCCCACCACATTAATGGGAGGCTTCTCTTTGGGAAGTATAGCTGAAACAAAAGATAAATATCAATATTACAGAAGAAATTTACAGAATTCTTTGCATGGCATAATCCAAAAACCTTGCATAGTCACTAGAGCAAGAAAGCAGATGATTGTGACCTTAATAATAGGTCGATGATAAATATTCATAAAATAAATACACCCATAAAATTTCATAACTGTACTCACAACAGCATCTATGGAACTAAATAAATGTGAAAACTTAATTTAATCACCGGAGCATGAACAGTAGGTCATTGCGACCCAGCTTCTGCTCATGGTGAGTCGTACCCTTCAATATAAATACACCTATCAAGTTTCATGACTACAAATAATGTCTGAGAAATTGTGCAAAATGCAAAAATAACATAATGGCTGGGGCATGAAAAGTAGGTGACCATGACCTACTTTTGCTTGTGGTGAATAGCACCCTCCATGATGAATACACCTATGAAGTTTCATAACTGTACATTCAAGTCTCAGAGAAAGAGAGCTCAATACAAAAACCTAATGTTGACACGTATGAAGATGATTATGCCATCAGAAAAGTGATCCCAATTTCCTGCATATGCATGAGACAGATATGATCACTTTCTTGCTGCAACATGGAAATTCAGCCTGCCATGAGCTTGAAAAATACTTTTGATGTGGTTTGTTTAGTCGAAGCTGGTATCCATGCTTAATTGACTGGGTTTGTGGGGTTTAATACCATTTTTCAGCGCATGATACATGATGGCTAGTATGTTTTGGAAGAGGAAGAGCCCAGGAGTATCCATCAACCCACGGGAAGCTACTGGCAAGTTTTCTCACATAGCCACATTGGCTGAGCTGATAGTCGAACTCACATAGACAGAGGTGAGATGTTTGAGTGATCTGTAAAGGCAAGCACCTTAGACCACTCGGCCACCCGGGACCCCTCAGTGCTTGACTGAATCCCCATGGCATACCATTAATGACTGGGACAGATGCCATTCTTGATCTTGCTTATTATAGGAAAAATTTGGGGGTCAAAGGTCAACTGAGTCCTAAATCTATTATTTAAAGCCTTACAGCATTATGAGCAGCTTATTCATTCCCAATTAATTAGTTCAATATCATCAAGAAGTAAACAAAATTGGATGAATTTTTTCATGTTTAAATAGCATTTAATGAGGCTTATTGATGATTGCTTGTGGGCAAAAGGCATATCATTGGCATAGATACAACTCAGAATTATGGGAAATTATGAATTTGAGAGATGTGCATTCTTAATAGCTGTGCAGGTTCTAATATTGCAATGCAAACTCTTTGATTTTGAAATTAGAACTGCATCATAACTACTGAAACTTTCAAGCTTCAAAGGTTCCAGGTTAAATATTGCAGTAAAAAAGTGAAGAAATAGAAGTACTGAAAGTACTGTAGTGCATACATTTACATCTTCATTTACACTTATGTGATGGGCACAAAATATTAACACTTGCATGCATGAAAAGTAATTATTACTTGCTCCATGACTGGCAGGAAAATAACTTCTCATTAAAGCTATAACTGGGTGTGGATGGAGGAGTCTTTGAGAGCTAGGATTAGTTTTGCACATTGATTGCGATACACTAGATATATCTTTGAAAATTTATCAAGAGTACCAGAAGCGGTAGACTATACGCCCACCATGTGGTAAATGGTATTATAAATTAAACTTCTTTGATGTAAAACCCTCTTTCATAGGGTGGATACTCAGGTACTTCATTACATAGTACCTTTTTATCTCACTGTTGCTAAGCAACTGTGCCAAGCAATATTAATGATACACTACACTTTATCAATAGGTTTTTTCCTTGTCTCAAATGCAAGCCATCCACAAAATTTGGTCATGTTGAAATACAAAAAATTTGAGTTATTTTGAAGAAACAATTTTCTTCTTTCAGTATCAGTGTTCCTGACTTTTGACCTACTGACGACAAAATCAATAGGTTTTTTTCTTGAATCAAAAGCAAGCTTTCTGCAAATTTGGACATGGTTTGAGGCACAGAACTTTAGTTATTTTGGGGAAACCATTTTCCTTCTTGGAATCCCTCTGATCTTGATCTTTGACTTTTTAATCCCCAAATCAAAAGGTGTCTTCGTCTCAAAATACAAGCCATCTACAAAGTTTCCTTCTTTCAGTCTTTCAGTCCCAGCTAAGAAGTACAGATCAAACCTGCCCTGCTTTTTTGCATGATGCAATTATAAAGAAATAAAGAAGACACAGCAAAATTGTTAAGAAAAAGCAAAGACCTTGAACATGTGTGATTGCTCCAGACACAACTAAGCAAGACCCGTCTTTAATACATTTTGATGTAATTGCTCTAGGCTACTGTGTGTATTGTTTTTGAATAAGCTCTATATGAATGCTATGCGACTATCTAAGCATGATATTTAGTATTATCATTTCCAATCAAGCACAGCAGCGGCTGCCTTTGTTAAATGTGAAATTGTCATCCCCAAAAACCTAACCATGCACCTTTCAAGTATGACAGTCCCCAGAGAGATTTGGATCCTAACAGCCTATGATTTACAACAAGCGTTATATCTTTATAATTAAAACAAATGAAGAATCAACATGTATATAGGATGTTACTATGAAGTGACAGCCACATGGGAAAATATTATCTGTTATTTTTTGTGACCATGACTAAATAAAATGAACATGAACTAAACAGATCCTCCAGGCCCTAAATGCAGCTTTCTTTTTGTAGTGAGTTTTGGAAATAGACTATAGCATACAAGTACACTTTTGATGCACTAGAAATGTACTATTTATCTTGACAAATTGGAGACAAATGGTATTTTGAAATTACACAATACTTGGTAATATGCTTTCCCAGGTTGTGATTTAGTACAACAGGAAAATTAGTTTTGGATCCATACCTTGTAGGCTCCAAAACAAGAATCAACAGTTTACATTATTCAAGGTACGGAGGGGTGGCTGTTGGGTAAACTAGGACATTTTTTCTTCAAGACCAACTATTTTTGTTTCTCAAAAGAGATGATAGAATGAAGTTGATAAAGTTTGCTCCAGCATTCTAAATATATCAGAAGATAATGACATGCCATTTAAATTTTTCTTTCTTTCCTAAATTAGACAAGGATCTTCTTTCAGTATGGCAAAAATATGCCATCTTCAAATAAAATATCCAACAAAAATTATATTTTCACTAATATAAAAATATTCAATACTATTATTTCCTAATATCTACGTTGGATTAATTTCCATAAATTCATAATTTCTTAACATGAAAGTTCTATTACCGTAATATTAAAAGAAGAATCTATGGGTAATATTTCAATTATAATATGCAGTTTCTGCCATTTGATTTTATACATGTACAATTTTAGATCAGATTAGTATCTTCACCATCATTAAGTACTATAATGTACTTTATTACATTTTTTTCTTAACAATGTGATTACACCTACAGTGATTTATCAGAAGCAATATTTTTCAAAAGAGCTAATGAAATGCATGATGCCAATATAACTATGATAAATGATCTCTTATCAAGTAAACATATCTAGGAGACAATATACTAATACGCTAAGAAAATTGTTTAATAGTCTAATGTAAACACCGACTTACTATACTATTTGTGAGATGTGGTAAAAAAAATTTCAATTTATTGGTTTGTTCTCTGATTTGCTGCAGGTTTGTCAAATATAAAACCCTTTTTCTCCTTTATGCAGAAAATGCATACTTATATCTAATATATCAAAAACATTTTAAAATACTGAATATGTTGATATGATGTTCTTCATTGTTACCAAATAAGAAACATTTTGTCACTTTCAATGCTTAATCAATCACCCTCAACAATATGAGAGAGAATATAATATGTAAGTGAATACCCCTTGTAGAAACTGTCACAACTGGCTGTACATAGATCTCTGTGTAATCAGACCAATATCCTTACAAGGAATATATAACTAGCCTTGCCCCTGCAAGAAGTGTAATCGGACTGTAACTACCTCAACTAAAATCTAAAAGATTATAATTCACCCTACATGTCAGGTATCAGAAAAGGCTCAAATAGACAGCAGCTCAATACTGTGAGTCCATTATTATTCATGGGATAGAAATTTCTTGGTTTTTGTGTATAAACTTGATCATGAGTTTAAAATCACAATGAAATATGAACCATGCTGTTATTAAAAACCCTCCTCCTCTGCCAAACTGTATGCGATGTTAAAGCATCAGTTTGTTTGTTTCTTTAATACCAGTGGTATTTATAGTGCTGAGAAATATATATCATGATACGTTTATTAAAGATGAGGTACAATGGACACTAACTGATTACCATTTAATTCACATCCAAAATTGAATTAACTTGAAAGCTTGTTCTAAAGAAATGACTATTTGGTGCTAGTCATAAATGCAAAATTACTCAGTTTGTGTCCTTCTTTAATTCCCAAAGCATATATTATGTCCATTTATAATAATTAATACTCTATAAAAATTAATGCAATCCAATGAAATTAGGAACAACTAAGAACCATCGTTGCAAGCCATGGGAGACAATCCGCTATGCTCCTTTATCACCCATGGCTGCTTGTACTGATATTTCTTCCTTTTTCATGATTACACATAAACAAAAATATGTCATCAACAACCAAATGTAACAATCTCCTGTACATCAATGAAAGTGTTTCATTGATCGATAAGTGATTGTTCTTGGAAGAGAAGCTTAATTGATTCATTCGAACAGCGTGAAAGATCTTGTTGAGTTACAATGTCTAGCATGATACAAAGGCATACCAAGTTTCAAGAGATCTGAAAGGGTTCAGGAGATATTAAGTAAACAAACATGTGATGGATAGATAGACACAGAGACAGATGGACAAAATGACTCCAGCTACAGTATACACACCCCACCACTACCACCACACACAAAAAACTTTGTTTGCAGGGGGTATAATTATTCAAATATATATTTGATAGACAATCTAAGACTGAAAATCATTAAAGACTGCAAGTCATAATCATAATTAGAGATATAAATGAACATTTATCTTCACCTGGTATTCCCTCCATACCAAAGTCATACATCTTACACGCGACCTCAGAGGGAAGTGGAGGTGAATTTCTGCCATCCTCAGTTTCTGTTTCATCTTGCATTTTCCCCTCTCCATGTATCACAGCTATTGACAGCCGCAGTCGCTCTGCATATGATGTTGCTCTTTTAACAGAGTTTGGATTCCTGGCTACAATCACTGCATTTCTGTAATCTGGGATCTAATGGAAAAGAGGTATCAGCTGTGATGGCATTGGTCATGCAAATGGTTTTCAATATGAAACAACACTGACCTCTATATCTGAAAAGTGAAAACTCGAATGAATGTTGAGACATAATCAGTGAAAGTTCTGTGATGTTTCTTGGCATATATGTATTCATAAAGTAATTTACAGCAACACATAATGCCTACAGAAGCATTAGATTGGTTTACAACTCCTCTTTTCTTATCCAAATGTAGAAACTTAAGGCAAGGAATTAATTATTTACATGTAAAGGAATATTCCCTACATTTTAGTTCATAGATGCAAACTTAAAAAAGTCATATTCTTGCATTTATAGAGAAATTAACATCCTCAGCCAAGCATTCAGTTTGCTTAATGAAATTAACTGTAGAGATACAATTAATGGAGTTACTGGGATACATCTCGAAAAACTTGAGGACTATGTAAGAGGGTCTGGTGATAGAGTGACCAGCTCGATTCAGGACGGTTAAGGGTTCAAACCTCTGTCCAATCACATATATTTTTACCCTGCAACACATATACTCAGTGAGGACTAGCACTGTTTCTGTTTCAGAATTACTTACTGTAGTCTCAATGTACTCAATAAGGAATGGTACTTACTGTAGTCTCAATGTACTCAATAAGGAATGGTGAAGCTCGAAGATTTTCTACAGGAAAGTCAAAGAATCCCTGAATTTCCTTTTGATGAAGATCCAAAGTAATGATATGGGTCAAGCCTGTAAAAATTTAAAGTCATGTAGTACTGGAATATGGTAAAACAAAGTCACAGTTTCCAGATTATATATATATATATATATATATATATATATATATATATATATATATATATATATATATATATATACTTTGGACCAAAAATGATACAGGTAGAGGGCTACAAACCCAGTTATAATGAACTTCTATGCATAATAAACAATTTTACGGACTCTAATGTTGTAGTAGGAAAGTGCCATATTTAACTATTATAATGGTACAGTAAAACCTTTCTTGAGCAACCTCTGCTATGAGCGACCACCTGTCATTTACGACCACAATCATAATGTATGGATTGATTTTATTATATAAACGCACTGTGAGCGACCACCTGCACAACATGACCAGCGACCACGATTTCTTGGTAAAATGTAGTTTTTTAGGGGGTAAAACTAATTTTAATGATGTAATACTTACCTGTTGCTATTGCGTAGCTAATCTATTTCCGTGACGGGAAATACCCAACCGTATGATGAGAATTCATCTTCCCATAGGGTTGACTAGAAAGTTCTAGAGAATAGGACTCTCTGTGTAAACCCCACAGTCTTAGCATGTGACTTCCCACAATACATCATTCTTTTTCAGAATGTAGCCTTACTAGTAGGACATCAGTGCGAGAAGGGAGGAGGGAATCTGGCAATAGCAACAGGTAAGTATTACATAATTAAAATTAGTTGTATCCCCCAAAAAACTACATTTTAATATCAGTAATAGCTTACTCTGTTGCTATTGCATAGCTGAATTTGCCAGTTTGGTGGGAGGCTGATGATCTCATAACTGGTTAAGGAAAATAACAAGGAATACTCACCCACACGGTAGAGGCGTTAACTACTGCTGGATGGTATCTGCATGGGTCATTGTTTGAGCTACAACTAGTGGACCCAAAGAAAAATATGCCTTCGCTTTGGTGAGCCAATGAGCGAAGGTAAAAGGAGGAGAAGGTAGAGTGAGATTGCCAAAACCCGGCTTTCATCACATCCTCCAGAGACGAATGAGGTAATCAGGCTCATGAGGTAGCAATAGCTTGAACCTCATGAACTTAATTTTCATGAAAGAAAGATCCCTCTTGGTAAGGTACTGGTAAGCTCTAGCTGGACATAAAAGTCTATCCTGATCATCCCCAGCACAGGTATGACTGGGATTGGGATCTGGTTAGCAAAGGAGAGCAACCGACTCATAATTCCCATTGAATCTCGAATAGCCTTGCTCTATGGATAGAGCATGAAGCTCGCTCCTTCATCTCGTGGACGCTAAGGACAGCAAGTAAACAGTCTTGAGGGTAAGGTTCTCAAAAGAAGCCTCATTTAAAGGTTCACAGGGGGATTTATTAAGGGACCACAAGACACATGAGACTCCACCTAGGCATCAGAAAGCAAGACACTGGTATTTGCAGTTTGAAACACCTGATCAGGTCCGCTAAGTGAGAATCCGCACCAATAGCCGGACCCTTTGAAAATTTGAGAGTGTTAGAAAGGACTGACCTATAGCCCTTGACAGCAGAAACTGTGCATTGCCTCTCTTCAAACAGGAAGAGAAGAAAATCAGCCACTGTGCTCAAAGAGGGACAGCTAGGATTGATATGATTCCTACTGCACCAATCGCAAAAGATTCTCCACTTGGCATCGCAGAGCTTTGATGTAGATCGCCTCTTGGATTGAACGATGCATTTGGCGACTTGCTCGAAAACTTCTCCTGGCAGAGAGATTGTTTGAGATGAGCCAAGCATAAAAGGTGGAGAATCTGTGGGTCGTGCAGAAGAGAACCCCTGAGCTGCGACAGAAGGACCCTCCTCTGTGGTAAAATCCTGGGCTGGTCTAATAGCAGGTCGAGAAGATCACTGAACCACAATCATTGGGACCACAGAGGGGCTATCAACATGAGCTGAGCAGTGGAGTTCCTTACTTTGCTTTCTCTGTCAAATACATTACCTGATCACATTACGTTAGGAGACTAGGTAAGCAGAGGAAGAAATGCTGAGCATCGTACCTCTACCTGTGTCACCCAGTAGGAGTGTGATTTCTCTACTAACAGATGAAATTCTCCTAATGTTACTTTAGCACAACAGGAGACCTTTCATTTAAACACATGCGAGGGAGATCCCTGTGGGATTCCACACTTGATTATGGTCTCAGCCATAAAGTTTTCCAGGCAAATCCAGCTAAAGCGGCCAATACCACCTGGTTCCAAGGTTGTGCTTCATGAATGGGGAGTGGTCACTGTCTGTGTAGTTACCACTGGCCTGATGAGGCTCAGTTCTCTCCTTTGTGAGGCCATGTCCTGCAGATAAAAGCTGGAAAAAGTGGTCTGGGTGTGGCATACAACTGATTTCACTATGTCTCGAATTGAGACATTACGTTGGAATGCCAGACTCATGGAAATTGCTCGTATTTCATGAGCAGAGATTTTCATGAATCATACTCGAATTTTATCATTTCCTTTTGCCATGCAGTTAGCACTTGTGGTGTTATGTCATTTTCCAAACTTGAGAGGCAGAAAAAGACTGGTCCGGCTGTTGCGGATGCTCTCTGTAAGCTTATAATATCTGAGAATGCATATGGGATTCTGGAGCTTCACATCTATTGATGTATCAATTGAGAAGAGAGGATGAATAGTAATTTGTTGATTGCATAGTGATAGCAACCTTTTTTAGCAATAAAAACAAAGGTTGTGTCATTAAGACAACACACTCTGCATGCTGAGGCAAGTGCAAGCGCTATCAGAAAGCAAGTCTTATATGATAACTGATTGATGGATGTGGATGACAGGGGCTTGAACTTGGATGAGTTAAGCCATGTCAACACCCAAGTGAGATTCCATTTTGAGAATAACTTGAGCGAGGAACATCTGGATAAATCGAAATTGGACAGCAAGTCAGAAAGGTCATTACAAACCCGCCATTTCCATTTGTATGCCTTCAGAGTGGAGGGCCTTCTAGCTGTTGCGATCCACAATTGAAGTTCTGAACTCCTTTTCGCATAAAACATCGATGACAAGAACCAGGCATGATGGGGGAGTTTCTGTGGACACAGATGGAACAATGGTGACCTGGGCTGCTTGAGCAGAGTGGGGGTCGCTATGTCTTTCCTGGGTAGTCTGTCGCTTGGCCAAACAGATCACTGATCCAGGATTTGTTCCATTGTAGTGGAGCAATCAAAATTATCTGGCAGTTCATGTCCCTCACCTTCTGAACTACTTTTGGTATCAGGACTGATGGCGGGAAGGCGAAGACCCACATTCCCTCCCAGCTGACTGATAGAGCATTGACAGACCCATGCTTCTGGGTCCAGAAATGGGGAGGGAGGAAAATGTGGGCATTTTGTTCCGCCTTGTTGCGAACAGATCTATCATCAGGCAGACCCATAGGGGGCAGACTCAACTTAATGTGGAAGGATGGAGCAGATGTCCTCTGTTTGACAGTGAGTAGGCTAAAACGTTGAGCCATCCTGGTATGTGGTTGACCTGGATATTTATCTGGTATTGGGCACACCACTGAAGGTAATCCCATATCATGGCACAAAGGTCCGTTGATTTAATCCCTTCCCATTTAAGGAGGTACATGACTACTACTGAATTGTCCAACACTATCAGGACCATATATCCGTGCATGCATTCCACCCAAGTGTTGGAGGCATTGAAAATGGCTTACATTTCCAGGAGGCTGATGTGAAGAGCCATCTCTAGAAGTGTCCACTTGCCAATGACTGTAGTAAAGTCCGGTAGCAAGTGTGCTCCCCAACCCAACAGACTGGCATCTGTGCAAATTGCTATTTCCAGTTGTGAGTTTTCGAGGGGTATTCCTGTCGTGAGCCACTTCCTGTCTTGCCATTGGAGAAGGACGTTTTTGATGTTGGTCGAGATCATAATGTTCTGATCTAGATGGCCCTTGAGAGGTCACCATTGTAATGGGCAAATGTAAAGGCGGCAAAGGGGTAGAAGAAACTCCCTAGCTGAGATAAACGTTTTGTTTGAAATCATGTACGATTCAAGAACGATGTTTTCAATGCATTTGGGACGGATGAGGTGTGTGAAAAACTCCATACCGAGATGGATAAAATGTTGAGAGGGGATAATGTTCTACTTCTCAACATTTATTATCTACCCTTGACTACGAATGAGAGCAAGAAGGTTATTTATATCTTGGACCAAAACCGAACAAATCCAATGTTTTTGAAGGATGTTGTCCAGGTACGATGCTGTCACTGTGGAGGTCATCCTGAACCTCAAGATTACAGTCTAAAGTTTTCGTAAAGGGCTTAGACTGAGGCCAAATGGAAGAGCTCGAATTGATATACTTTGTCCCGATAGGTGAAGCCAAGATATCTGCGCTATGTCATATGGATTGGAATGTGAAAATATCCATCGAACAGGTCTAGGCTGATCATGTAGTCATCGTGTCACACTGAAAGTCAGATGGGCTGCCATCTCCATCTTGGATTTTGGGGCAGAAATAAACTGATTGAGCCTGCTAAGGTTGATTACAGATCTTAATTTGCCATTGGACTTCGTCATCAGAAACAGTCTGGAGTAGAAGCCCCGAATGTATGGCTTTCGTACAATCTCCACCACCCGCTTTATGAGTAAAAGATGTATCTCCTTCTGTTGCATGTCTGCCTTCATGGGATCACTTGGGGTTTTCACCATGAAGGGGGATGTCAAAAGTGGAGGAGGCTGGATAAACGAGATTCTGAGGCCTGTAATCATCATCATCCACATCCACAAAGGCTTTGATCTTGTATGTAGTGATGACTGAAGGTGGAGGAGGACATTCGGATGGAGGCAAGATATGATAGATTTCTTCTATTGCTGCCTTAAAGCTGAATTCTGTCCATTTCAGTGTCAGATCAGATGATTCATGCATTTCCGTTTCATCCCCTTCATCTATCTGGGGACTGTTCTCCTTTTGTATACCTTAGGTCCATGGGTAGAGCATTCCATATGGCACTGATGATGCCATATCATCGGCATGCATCATTTTCCCCATAGGATATGCAATTAAGACTGGTGGTATACTAGAATGCCAGTTCGGCATGGCCGGTTTGGCTCGGTCAGCTGGCTCTATGAATAAATCCGGTACTCTATAAAGAGGCATAGTAATGTTCGGTCTAGCTAGTCGGTTTGCCAGTCAGTCAGTTGTGCAGTATGTTCAGTATAAGATACTGTAACTGTCGGTATATGTGGACAGACAGCCAGACGACTGGCTTGCCAGTCTAAGATAACCGATATGTGACCACTAGTCGTATGTCACATGTTTGTATGGCTGGACTTGTTGGTCGACAGTTGGAACGGCACAGGGCAGATGATGAATTCCATGATGGTCAGCCGGTATGGCCATCCATCCATACAAGTCACATTGTGGCTTGGTTGGTCCATCCGTCCGTCCATTCGAGTCATATAGTACGCCTTCATGTCTGGCAAGAACATTCTCATGCACGGACAGAGTAAGGGATATTGTACATTCATGCCTCACAGGCAGCAATAAATGTGACTCTACACCCTCATGCCCTGTAGGTGGGATGATATTTGATTTAGGATTCTCACATCTCATGGGCAAAGCTAAAGGCTTATCCCCTGTGGGATCCTGACAAAATTCTTCCTGTTCTGTCGTTCATAATCTTGACAACAAAGCCTTATTAATTAGAGAGATCATGCACGATTCCAACTCTTGGTTGGAATCATCTCTCATCCTGACTGCATTATGATCTGGTGCTGTCTTCTGTATCTTCATGGGGGTTGAAGGAACATCTTGACATCCACCATGAGACTCTTTAGCGATTTGGACATGGGGCATAAACTCAGCACTTCATGCTGAGAAGAAATTGATATTGCTCTCTTTTTGCAGCCCTTGAGTTGTTTCTTAAGAATGTTAGACCATGTGTTCTTGGTCCACATGTCACACACTATACAGGTGTGTGTTGAAGAGCATTTGGTACAAAGCAGGCATGTTTTGTGGACGTCCTCCATGACTTTGAATCATTAGCATTTAGTGCACTTTGTTGTCATCACTGTAATGAAGAGAATAAACGAACAAGTGGATACAACAAATACATATAAAATTTTTAATAAATGCCACCATGTTATAAAAACAAGTTATAATTGGAATAAATGCCTCAATAGTGTCTGTGAAATTCCACTGGTGAAAATGTATGTTGCTGTTCGAAGTCAACTGTGACGAAAACTAATGGTATGATAATGTCAAGATATCAATAAATTCACCAGATTTTTACAGAAAATGTTGTATGCACCATATAAAACAACATTTTGACTTAATGAAAACTGGTCACATCCGGGTATAACGGTAGCCACCTAGCAGGTAGAAAGGGGAGTTAGCCTGAAAGAGTTGCTTCCCTTTGTTTACATAATATATAGACTGAAAGACATTTTTCATCTTTCCAGAAGGGCTAGATCCAGATGTAGCAGAGAAAGTTATGTATTTGATGGAGAAATGATGAATGGAAGCGGTAAAAAGCAAAATAAGAATGCATCTCTGAGACCACAGATGAAAAATGATGAGATGATAGCTAAAATGCAAATGTGAATGGAATGCAAATGAAATGGAGATTTGGTAAAATTACCAGTCTCAGGGTCTGTATACAGTGCAAGAGGTGTCATATTAAAAATCCTATGTCAATAACACCATTCCTTCAAGAGGAGTAGTGATAAGATTTTTTAGATGCCCACAATGGTTTCAATGTTGGAAATACAGCTCAACACTATATTTTCATTCAGGACCTGTTGCATATTGTTAGTGGTTTAGTGAAAAGCCCATGTTTATACAACTATCCATCAGCAATACAGATGAAGTAGCCATAACAAGATTTTCAAGATAGCTGCCAAGGCAGACATGCTAGAGATTAGATCAGCATCATTTTATTATAGGACCAGCAATATATATATTGCAATTAGTGTTTTAGTGTAACCCCATATCAATAAAATCATTGTTGTGTAACCCCATATTAATACGACTATTGCTGTGTAACCCTATATAAATATGGCCATCATTCTGGAGTGTAGTCATAAAAACAAGATTTTTACGATAACCACTATGGCAGCCATATTAGAAGGTCATATCTGTACTATTTTCATTTAGGACCATATCATAAGATGTCTTTTTGTGAAAACCCCATATCAATATGACTATCGGTCAGGAGTTGTAGTGATAACACGACTTCAAGATGGTCACCATGGCATCCATGCTGGATGTCAAACTAGAACCATTTTCATGTAGGTCAATATGCAAGTCATAAGAAGTCTTTAAATGAAAACTACACATCACTGTCACCGTCCATTCAGAAAAAGTAGCAATAACATGATTTTTTTAGATGGCTGTCACTGTGGCCATGTTGTAGCTCAAATTGGCACAAATGTCATTTATGACCATCGACATTTTCAAATCTTTTAGTGAAAACCCCATCTCGATATGACCACCTGTTTAGGAGTAGTGGTATCCATGTTTTAAGATGGTTGCTTTGGAGGCCATGTTGGATGTCAGTTTGGCCTCATTATTCATTTAGGACCAGTTATGCAAAGTCTTTTAGTGAAATCCCCTCGTCAATATCATCATCTATTCTTCAGTAGTGATAACAAGATGTTCGATGGACACCAGTTTTACTTAGGACCCACTACACCTCATGATGAAACTGTATGCCAATTTATATGACTTTCCTTCAAGTAGCTTAGTAGGAGAAACAACAACAAACAATTGCTAATGGTGGATGATAAACATATGACATAATGGATGCAGACCCATCACATAATCTCTTCTGGTCTTCAACCAGTAAAGCTAAATCATGGGAAAGTAGAAAGAGAGTATTCTAAAGATTTTTGGTTTCCCACCTGATTTTGCCAGCATTTGTGCAAGCAGTTTGCAAACAATGGAGCCTCTTTTGCGCATCTTGCTCTGCTTAGAGTAGGGCAGGTAGGGAATGACACCAACAATATTTCTGGCTGAACTAGTTTTACAGGCATAGGCTATGATCTGCAGCTCCATCATGTCATTATTCACGTCCCTTTGAAAAGAAGATGCAAACATTAGTGAACACTGATATGGGATAGATATAATAACAAGTCAAAATAAGGCTAAGTCCTGAAAACAAAATCATTTATGTCAGTGTTCAAACCAGGCCATTAAGCTGTACCAGGCCTGCTACATCTTCATGTCAACTCATGGGTTGCCAATGTAGCTTCTTAGCCCTGCTACACCTTCCTACTGGGCCTGATACAGCTTGTCAAACTTATTGGCTATTGATGTTTGGTCAACAACAGCAATTTATTTACAGTGTTCTCCCCAGGCCAATAAGCTGTAACAGTCTTGCTACTGTTTCATGTCAACCCATTAGTTGCCGATACAGCTTCCTAGCTCTGCCACACCTTCGTAAAGGACCTGACACAGCTTATAAAAACAATCATTTACTGCCCAGTAGTTCCCTATGATTAGCAAGACTGCTATTGACACTGCACAGTAGTTCCCTATTATTAGTAAGACTAATATTTACACTGCCCAGTAGTTCTCTATGATTAGCAAGATTACTACTTACACGCCCAGTAGTTCCCTATGATTAGTAAGACTAATATTTACACCACCCAGTAGTTCCCTATGATTAGCAAGATTACTACTTACACTGCCCAGTAGTTCTCTATGATTAGCAAGATTACTACTTACACGGCCCAGTAGTTCCCTATGATTAGTAAGACTAATATTTACAACACCTTGTAGTTCCCTATGATTAGCAAGATTACTACTTACACTGCCCAGTAGTTCCCTATGATTAGCAAGATTGCTACTTACACCACCCAGTAGTTCCCTATGATTAGTAAGACTAGTATTTACAACACCCAGTAGTTCCCTATGATTAGCAAGATTACTACTTACACCGCCCAATAGTTCCTTATGATTAGTAAGACTAATATTTACACTGCCCAGTAGTTCCCTATGATTAGCAACATTACTACTTACACTGCCCAGTAGTTCCCTATGATTAGCAAGATTAATACTTACACTGCCCAGTAGTTCCCTATTATTAGCAATAATACTTACACTGCCCAGTAGTTCCCTATGATTAGCAAGATTACTACTTACACTGCCCAATAGTTCCCTATGATTAGTAAGACTAATATTTACACTGCCCAGTAGTTCCCTATGATTAGTAAAACTACTACTTACACTGCCCAGTATTTCCCTATGATTAGCAAAACTACAACCGGTACTTACACTGCCCAGTAGTTCCCTGTGATTAGCAAGATAACTACTTACACTGCCCAGTTACTGCTTTATACACAATGCATTGATGTTACAATTGATATGCATGACTGCACCATTTGCACTGGCAGAGGCAAGTGATCCAGTCTTTTTGATTAGAATGAATACAATAAAGTCAACAGTAAAATTTGTATTTTTGGTTCTGTTTAAGACAATGAAATGCTTCTTTTCAAAATTTGGTTAAAATGCAAATTCAATAAAGAATCTATAATAAATTCAGCTTATTATGCATATCACTTGATGAACTTCACCTTTCCGCAGGAATTTTGACCCAGATATTGTCTCAAAAAAAGAAGGAGAAACTGCTTTTTCAATACTTATATATTAAGAACAATAGATTTCTTATCCTTTTAGAAACAGATCATATCTGAAATGAGAGTTTATTTAAAGTTCTGATAATGTATAATTTGGATTTCACATTCATTGTTGCAAGATAAATGAACTAACTATCTGGATACTGTAATGGTGGTCATATCTGATGGTGGATCAGCACCATTTGTAAAAACCTAACAGGCCATTATGCCAGAATGCTGACTGCCAAATTTGTTTCAAATTGGTCCAATGGCTTATAACTTGATATTGAGAGATATACATGTACTGATTTACTGATACTATAAATTATTGCGGTAACAATACAATTATTTTGTCACAAAATAATGAAGTATCATAATTCAATTGCTGAGAATGAGGACTTAAATAAAGGAACAAGTCATAAAAATGTAATGAAAATTAATTCTTACTTCATATTAAAACTAAAGCAAATATATAAGCCAATATTTCCATCTCTGAATGTGTTACTCATAGGAAAATAATGAATCATAAAATGAGCAATGTTTTGCAACGGGCCGTACACCATGCATTATCTGCACATTTCAATCAAAAATGGCACTCTTAAAGTGCATGTACTTATGCTCCAGGGGCCATATACATAGCTCCTAGTCCAATATTTTTATTTTGTAAATCACTAATTTATTTTTAAGTCTTAAGCAAGAACATTTTGTTGGTTACAGACTCTAAATAGACCTTACCTTACCAACCACACCTTGCTCAACCAACAAACCAAAGTCAAAGTAAAACAAAACTTATAATTTGTTGTTTTAATGAAGATGGCTAATCAAGCAGCTCCTTAAGTCAAGACTGTATCAGGGTCTGAAAATAGCGGTGGTCTGAGGTCTGGGACCAGGTGATTTCCGACGTGGACCTTCTTATTTTTCCCATCCATAGTCTGTCAAATCAGCCAATTTGAGAAAATTTCTGGCACATCATCATTCAATGTATCCCTAATCCAAAAATAAATTTATCACTATTTGACAGCATGTACACTATCACATACTGAATGAATGGATGGTAGACCAGTGTCCAACATAGAGTACTTGAACACGTTTTATAGGATTGTGATACCTCAGCAAACCAGTCTGCTCTAATTGTCTTGTGCAGCCAGATAGGCAGTGAGAAGTTATAGAAACTTGCAGGTAACCAGGTGAATGACTCATCATGATTCTATTTAAGTTAGGTTTTTCCACATCATATATTAGCAACTGCTGACAGTAAATAACAGCAGTGTTGAAAATCAGACATGTGGTCAAAGGTTATGATTTGCAGTAAAAAAAATCACCAAATCAAAGGTCGGTGTTCATTTTTTTATTTATATATTAGAATCATGATTATGTGAACAAATCACAACGCATAATGATATGTAGGTACATTTCACCTGATATGTGTCTGAAAATAGATATTACAAAATAGGTAAATACAGTTACAAGCCGACTCACTATAGTCTGAGGGCCTGCCAGAATAGGTTCAAGACTTACAACTAATCAGGATCCACTGCTAGTTCTGGACCAGTGGGTTTTAGACCTTATTTCAGCTTGTGTATTCTGCACAAGTTCAACTCTTTGCTACATGTCATTTGACTGATTGTTTTTTCTTTAAAGTTCGGAATCTCAAATTAAAATTGAAAGTAAAATATAGTGCAAAACTTACATTTTGTTTTCATTGGAGGACACATATATTACACATATAATTTAAAAAAAATAAATATCTTCAGTGTTTTGCATTCCTGTGGATTTAATTTAACTTCTTCATAACCTCATAGGTACAAGAAACAAGACTGTGATGGTAAATATTTCGGTTTAATTGTTTGTCTGGAAATAAATAATATGATACAGGGCTCACAAATCCTGTTGCCAAGGTCACCAATACAAATTCTTTTATTTTTTGGAAAGCAATGCAGGTGAAGATCTTTTATCAGGTTTTCAATGGGCTCACCTAATTTTGAGATAACAAGGGTTATGCTTGGTGGCAATTTGGGTGAAACAGTTACCCTTGTTCTGTGAAATTTCACTTCAACATGCCAGGAAAGGAAGCTAACTTTGCCTTGCCACAAGAGACCTGCCAACCCTAAAAAGACATTCTCAGTAAGGCAGTCATTATTTTTCTGTAAATAAAACCAATTTCCAGTAAAGTGTAACAAAATTTCATGTACTGCTATTATTGTCTTGGAAAACGCGCATTTGAAAAGTTCAAAAGCGTGATCTTATACAGCAAAGGCAACATTATGCTCAAGTAAAAAGTTTATAAAGTACACTTTGACCTTAATGACCTTCAGTTCAGTTTCAGAAACTGAAGTTCCAAACCCCATGGGGGTGAACAGTTTCTTGCTAAATCTCTCAAACTGATGTAATTTTTATGGATCTGTTTCATTTCTGGTGGCAGTGGCAATCATCTTTCCTGATGTAATCATAACTCAAACTGAACATAATTGTTGCCTTTCCTACTTTCTTTTCAAGCTCAGCCAAGTATCTGAACACTCTTTATACTTTTGTGCTAATTATTTTAACTTTTTAAAAAGTTTATTTTCCCTTCCACTTTCAGAGTGTTTTCATTTGTTGAACGACAACTATATTTTAGCTTTGGGCAACCAGGTGTATCACAGTCACAGCCCGATTGGCAACTAGATTGTGATCACTTTGGTTTATAGCAATGATGAAAAATCAATTTGTATGGCGCACCTATGAGTCTGCTAGTTGTTATTCATGCCTGGTGTTAATGTTCACTAAAATTTTGATACCCACCTTGCAGAGTCAATCATGCGTAATAAATCTACTTCCTGCCATTACCGGCTGATTCTGGGCTGGTTAATGCCAGATGTTAAGTTCACTGTAACAGGCATGTTTATTTTCTGGCACTGATTAAGGTATTGCAAAACAAAAATTGCCCAAAAGAGAAAACACCAGGAACAAATCTTTATTCAAACAATTACTTTTCTTTAGCCACCATTCTTACACTGCCACATTCTGAGATTGTAATTGTTTTCAATCCCTCAACATCATGCAGAGCACCTTTATCTTAGAACTTAAATATGGATCACTTCAAAAGGCAATTATTCTTTCATAATTCTATACAGATACATTATAATGATAAATATTTGCACTGTGCTAATTATGGCTGTCTTTTCATTTTTTTTTTACTTTTTATTTTGCAAGTAGAATCAAACCTGTGTTCAGCAGTCACCCATGGGAAAGGGCCAAAGTGGCCTTTCAAGACAGGTGACCTCTGA
Source organism: Margaritifera margaritifera (assembly GCA_029931535.1). Lineage (NCBI taxonomy): Eukaryota > Metazoa > Mollusca > Bivalvia > Unionida > Margaritiferidae > Margaritifera > Margaritifera margaritifera. Next base: position 5,235,310 of record JAQPZY010001660.1, on the reverse strand, counting down.
TGGCAGGTTCAGCTCTCAAACTTGGGTCATAACAAATACATGTACTATGCACTGAGTAGCATTAGTAGTAGTAGTATGCTATCAAGATACATATATTTAGTTTAGCTAATTAGCAAAAAAAAAAGAAATAACAAAATAATCAAATAAATCCATCACATACATTAAATCATCACTTATCATTTGAAACAGCGTCTAAATAAAATTACTAACTGACAGCTAACCTATGATTGTCAAACACAGGACCAACTTTCTGTTAGGTCAAATTAGTATAATTTGGCATGAAAACAGATGTTAACATTTCAAAGAATTCATAGATTAAGCAGTTGCTCAAACTGACCGAGATCAAAAGACTGTCGGCTTTTGTGCGATATATTTGATGATTATGGAATGAAAAAAAGCTTCCTGTGGCTATTGTTAGTAGTATATAAACTGTAAGGGATATCACAATTGCAGTGTACATGTATCTCTACTCATTTGGTGTGATTGTACGTAACCTCTTATACTCCGGATTAACATTGTTCTCAAAATCGGCCATAATATCTTGTTTACACTTAATAATCCCTTGGATCTGAGTTTGCCAGACTCCCATTTCTGCTGCAACTACACGACTACTTTTTCCACTACCCAGGAAATTAATTGCTTCGATTCTCTCATGTAAGGACAAAAACCGCTTTGCTTTTGAAGCCAACATGTTGAAAAATTTGAGTTTGGAGTATGGTAAGTACAATCGAGATATGAAATACTTAAACATCGATTCACATGATATACCTTTATCTAAACAATACCATGCTCATCAAACAAAAGAAGTGTTTAATTTGCATACTTGGAGCGGTCACTGCTGATATGCTCAAGCGACCACTTAAGGCAGGTGAAACCATGGTTTGGTTAAGAAACACCTGGCCACTGACCGCTGAAAGCAGGTGAGCGTTAAATACAGGGCATTTATAAAGAAAATTTGCCGGGGGGAAATTAGAATGAATGCTGAACATAGGTGACCACTGAACACAGGTGACCGCTAGGACAGGTTTGACTGTATGACAGATAAGTTAACCTAAAAAAAATATATTCAGTAACTTGCATGATACAATCATATGCAATTTAATAGAAAAAAAAAATCCATAAGATAAAATGAAGCAAAATAATGCATAACATCAAAAAAGACATTTTAATAAATGAAAAAATAAATGTTTTATTGTGAAGAACAAAGACATTTATTTGACATAAGCTTAATATTCATATCAGGAAAAAAAGCTGTAAACATTTGAACCTAATAGTAATTCTGAACTTATAAATAAGACTGAATTTATGCATAATACAGAGAAAGATTTTACAATAATACTTGGAAATGTTATATATATATGAGAAAAATTGTTGAACAATTTTGATTACGGCAATTTCAGGAGCAGCCACAGTAATTTACTGGGCAACCAGAAAAATCTTCCAGGCAACAAGTTTTCCATAGCTGGTTGCCCAGGGAGAACAATGGATTTTCAAAAAAATGTTACCACTTTATAATGTAAAAGCAAAAGCGTGATCATGCAGATGTTTTGCATAAAAAACATTAGCAGATTAAAGTGTCTGAGATACTCCTGTAAAGTTAGTCTGGTTCCCTGAACAACTCCAGTGAACCCCAGATCCAGACCTAACCTGGACAAGCCAATATCCAGATTATACCACAATGATCATATTTTTATATTTTTTATATTAGTCCATAAGTCTATAATTTAAGAGTCATTTCAGTAAGACTTACTGTCAAATTGTAAGGGTTGGCAGGTCTACCACAAATCTGCATCCAACCCCCCCCCCCACCCCACCCCAACTGAATCACACTGATATTGTGCCCTAAATAGTGATTCTTGGATTGATTTTAATATAACATTTATTTATATATGTGTAATATGGTAGAAACATGCATACAAATAAATGTTGGTGCCAATTTAGTAGATTCTGGTAGAATATTGGTATGACCTGATTTGCCTTCAAAGAGAATAATGAATTAATCTAATATTGGTATGACCTGATTTGCCTTCAAAGAGAATAATGAATTAATCCAATATTGGTATTGTCTGATTTGCCTTCAAAGAGTATTAGTCTCCAATTTTCTGGAACAGTTACCTATTTTCAAGGTTACCATCTAGCACTGTTAATGAAGTTTATGCAGCAGTTTTTATGCCCCTACTGCTAGCAGGGCATCTTGATTCTGGTCCGGTCCATCTTTCCTGAGAAGCCTGTTAGCAAGACTGCACATAATAGACAAATGAAATTTGGCTAGCATATTCATATGTATATGTATGTGACCATATAAGATTTTCCGACCATTACTGCAATTTTTCAATCTTTTACACATTTTGTAACTCTTTGGACTTCAAATTTTTGGACAAAAACCTTTTTAGCAAGATTAAATGAAAGTTGGTATGCACGTTTGTAAGCATGCACAGAGTATGCATTTGACCTGATTAAATATTTATGTCACTGTAGGAAATTTTTTTCAAATTTTTCTAAACTATTTAACTTAGACTTTTGGTCTGCAGTGGGGTTATATGTGTTTTACAACACAAATCTAGTTCAAAGTTGTATTTTGTGTACTTCAACACTATTTAATTTTCAAAACCTAAGCTATTGTAGAATGTTTTAGCTATGACAAAACTGGTTTTGCCCTTTTTTCTCCATCACTTAGCCTTGCCTTATTTATACTGGATAAAGAAGTGACTTCATCCAAAATTGCCTTGCCTTATTTATACTGGATGAAGAAGTCACTTCATCGAAACCTTCAGAGAAATATCGAGATTTCACTTCAAATCTTAATTTTTCTTAAAACTGTGGTCAATGTACGCTTGGGCAAAAGAAAACAAAGCTTGCTCTCAGCCACTCCTAAGTGTAAGGAGCAAAAACTTTTGGCTTTTTCAAATTGTCTGATGTTAGTGATGCTGCTAACACAGATTGTGAGAAGCACAATCAACAATCTACTCAAAGATTATTGAAAACTAACAAATTTCTCAATGCACTGAAGCAATTCCAGGAGGGAAATTTGGCTCCAAAATGTGCCGACATAATAAATGAATAGGCGACACTTATTTAGGACTAGTGACAAAATTGGCTACAAGATTTTAGAGGCTAAAATTGGCTACAAGATTTTTAAAGGCTTGTGAGCCCTGTGACATTACTTCTTCGAAACTCATTTGTGATATGTATCACAATATGTATCATATTGAAAACCCAGTATCATAATATCCATCATATCGCAACACCCCTGGCAACATACTTACTGAAAATAGCAAATTTTGATGGATGATGAATGGACAATGCACTCAGGGATGCAGGACCATACCATAAGCTAACTTCGCTTTATGGCCAGGTAAGCTAAACAAGAAGGCCAGGGCCTGCATGTTGAGCCCACTATCAAAGCACTGCTGAACAGGAGTACCATGAACGGTGTATTATATATGTTTAACAGTCCTCAATGCAAGCACTTAACACACTAAACTTAATGTGCAGAAACCTTTATTTTGTTACTAGACTTACCATGACCATGACCTCTGACCTTTATACCCCAGAACCTATAGATTTCTTTATTACCCAAGTTCAAGCCGTCCACACAGTTGGTCAAGGAACTTACTCTAGAACAAAAGTTATTCTGCAAAACACATTTTTCAATGAGCCACAATGCCCTGACCTCTGACTTTCTGACCACCAAATCAATAGGCCTCTTCCATTCCTTAAGTGCAAGTCATCCACTAACTCAGGTAAAGGTGCATGTTCAATAACTGAAATTTTTGTGCAGAAATCATTTTTTTTCAAGTCACTGACCTTGACCTTTGACCTTTCTTACCACAAAATATATAGGCATCTTCTTTGCCACAATTGTATGCCATTGTCTAAGTCTGGTACAGGTCTGTGAAGTAGAATTAATGTTATTGTGCAGAAACCATGTTTCTTCCTTCAGACACAGCAACCTTGATATTTTACTTTTTGGCCCCAAAGCCAATAGGGTTTTACCTTATCCCAAGTGTAAGCCATCCACAAAGTTTGGTAACTGTAGATGGTAGACAATTCAAGTTATTGTGCAGAAACAAAATTGATAACAGGCAGACACTCAGACAGATAATATCATAACATCATTGGTAGGTGTACATAAATTTTAACCACAACCTTAACAAACTGTTGATGCCACTTGCTCAGGGTGAAAAGTGACTGCTCTGTCTCAATGTCCCCTAATGTGGGCTAAACAAAAAGCAGAAGTGACATCATGATAAAGCACAGAAGCCCATCATAGCAAGTTTTTCTCTTAAGAACTTTCACTGGAACTTTAAAATAGTGAACTATTTAAAACAGGCAATATTTTGGAAAGTGGTTGGCAAATTCTAAACCAAGATTTGGTATATTTTGTCTTTCACACTGTATATCTAAACAATTGCCTTTTGTTTTCTTTAAATGTATGCTTCATGTGTGCATTATGATGGACAAGGCTTTCTAGAACATTATTAAACATACACTCATGACACAGTTTAGAAGCATCAGACACAATTTGTTCTTATATAATATTGGAAACTTATTCTAAGATGATTCAGTCTACATACTTTGTTCCTGTCTGGATTATGAAGATATCTTTCGCTCGAACAGACTCCTTAATTTCTACATTTGTTTCTGCAAGAGACAATCATAATTTAGACAGTGTCAGCAAGAAATGTGCAACATCTCTCATAATTGTCCCCCACACACACTACAAAATTATAGTATTTATCTATTAATAAGACCATGCCAAATGATAAACCCATCTACACTTTTACAAAATGTAAGCAAAATTTTATGCAAGAAAGCACATCCCCATCTTTTCATTAAATTCACAAGGCTGATCCCCTGAATTTATCATGGGAGATACACTATGTCTGCAACTGTGTCTGCAACCTGCTAAACAATCACTATAATCAGACCATTGGCATATTTGGGAACAGAGTTTGCTTTGACTTATAAACTGGAATACTGTTTGACACTGCTTCCACTTGAAAACTGAACCTTTCCAGTAAGGTGACAAGTAATTTTAAGTTTAGGTGCAATTAATTTACTTGACAGTCTGTGGAGTACAAGCTGACAGCTGGTGGCACTGTAGAACTCAACCAAAATGTACCATTTTCAACAATGCATTCCAATATAAAATCAGCACAGAAATTACTAAAAGAACTGACATTAATTCTGTTTTCTACTCTCTACTGATGTATTATGTTTCAATATTTTCTGGAGATTCAAAGAATTTATTTCAATTGTCAAACACCCTATGTAATAATCAACAGCAAAATGTATCAGCTGTAATCCAATGTTGCCACGAATTACATTACTTTCAAAAGGGTAAAATAATTCACTTGTAACTACTGGGTTTGTATGTTTCCACTACAATGAAATTCAAGTACTTTCCTGGGCTTCAAAAATAAATTTCGATGACCTCAAATATAGACAGTAAAAGTGAAAATCATATACGGAATGAGGAGTGATACAAACCAAAAAAGCTGGAGATCAGCAACACAACAGAATAAAGATCACTGATGAATTGACCATGCCAATATTCCAGAGACCGTATGACAAAAATTGGTCCAAAATAATCTTAGAGAGAGTCTACATGATTTTCAAGGACTTTTTAACTAAAATGTCTATTTTCATGAATTTAAAAAGCCAATATCCAGTACTTTTAAGGTTTTCAAGGAAGCGTATGAACCCTGTCACTAGAAACATGTTCATGAAACACAAATGCCCTGCCACAGTGATCAAAATGTAAAACATTACATGTACCAGATAGATGGATGGTGGGATGGACAAGTATAACAGTACATATCCCCCTTTCATATTTATGGGCATACAGCACTTCCTCACTATAAGGGCAATCATTATAACATGGATCATGAAATCCATTTATTATTAAGTAGTAGAATTATATGTATCGTGTACTTCATTATAAGGTCTCACTACAAGGCAGTATACTCTATTGCTCCTATATACAGCATTGTATGATGGCATACTGTATAAAAGTTCCTACTATGACATCTAAATTGATTACATCCTTCTCCCTTCAAATTTTATTCATCATCCATTGTGGGTAAACTGCTACATTAAGTATGTGGTAACATTTGGTTCAATAAAATGCTAAAAAGAAAAGATAATACCAAACATAGATACATATATATGCCTGAGAAACTGCAAAACACTATGTACAAATACATGCTTACACAGATGGGTGGGACACATAATACCCACCTGTAAAAAGCAAGGGGACAATGAGTTCTATGCCATGATAAGACTGAATAAAAAACAGGTCTTACCTCTGTTAGACTTGTGATAAACACTCATTTCACCCAGACGGATATCAAGTTTCCTGAAATAGTAGTAGTAGTAATAATAAGAAAAACAATCCAACTCCTTATTTTAACTGACCTTGAACTCGATATCATGGAAAGAAAATCACTGAACTTGTCTCAAACAATGTCAAGACATACCCGCATGCAATGTTTGGAGTAATCAATGATATATTTGGAAAAAAAATACACAAAGTGAAAACCCCATGTCAATATGACCATCTGTTCAGGAGTAGTAGTATTAACAAGATTTTCAAGATGGCACTATGTTGACCATATTTAATGTCCTAGGAGCACAGCTTTCATTTAGGACCAATTAATCCTTGGGATGAATGTGTGTGTAATGTTTCATGGCAATCCTCCCAGTAGTTTAGGGGGAGTAACAATAACAAATCTGCTCATGGACAACAGGCCATAACATAAGCTAGTCTGGTCTATGACCAGTAGCGGGTTCAATATCCAACACCCATGTCAGACCAGTTCGGCTGTCTCAGTGTGTCCATGGGAAAGGCACTTGCCTCCCATTTCCATGGCATGCTATAGCCTATAATCTTAAAAGTTCCGTTAAAACCAACAAAAAAACACAAAAAGCTATGATCATTAGATCTAAATGCGATCAAACCTCCTGGTTAAGACATAGCTCTCTTCAAAAGCATGTCTGTTTGAGACAGAAGCATTGACAAATTAAAGTCCTAATTTTAAATTAAGCTGTTTTTAGCAAAACCAATGTACATGTATTTACATTGACATTTTCTTATCTAAACCATAGGTTCAGTTCACAACATGGAGATATAGTGGCAATGTCAAATTTATGTGCACAATTGTCGAAAACAGGCAACAGCATGACAAAGTATATTTTCACTCAAATTTGGAGGAAAAAACAATGTAAAATAATCCAGTATCACAGAAGGAAGTGTTTGTGGAGACAGAACAAATACACATGATATGATGAACTTATTTCTTTGCAAATTCATTGTGAACTCGGTTACGAGTTAAACAAATAGATAGTCACAATGACACATACCAGATCTTCATTGATATGACTATGATTACATTTGCCCACAGATGTTTAATCCAAAATATTGACATTTTAATCCATAGAAAGATATTGGACCACCACAATAGTCACTATTTCATATAAGAGATTCATTTTGTTCAGTATTTTCAAGTAAAGCTATGCCAAATTTTGGGAGAACAGTAATAGAAGAAAATTTAATGCATATCATCTGATTGCAAATATATAGAGTGAACACGGTGCTGGAAGAAATTCCATTGCCCAGATGACCAGAACAAGTTGAAAAACCTGCTAGGCAAGTAGACATCACCAAGAGCATATCCAGGCAGGTAATCTTTTTTTTCCAGTGATATATTTGCATATGCTTTCTATCCAGGCAACATCAAACAAAATTCAGTGTAGTGAAACACTTTGCCTTTTCCACTATGCTAACTATGATTTTAAACAAAACAAGAGTCATTTCACTTCACCAATGGATGTGGTGATTTATATTTTTTTTTAACCAAATACCTTCACAAGTCAAAGTCAAGCCAAAAGCCTTCAAGTTGCCTATACACTTTCAGCACTTTATTCAGTCACTGACATAACGTCTAAACTTGATGAATATTGTAAGGATGAGGACCGAGTTTTACTTCACCTAAATGAGGGATCACCTCTAAGTATCAGGATGTAAAAAAAACTGTACTTTAGTCCAAGTCATGAACTAAGTGCACCAGAACTCTACAGAAGAATTTATAAAATTAGGTATTTTACTTCCTATTTTAGAATGAATTGTTTTTTTTTTAATATTTGGTGGTGTATTTTGTGAACAATGCAAAACACCAGCATACTTTATACCAAACTGAGCTGAAATTATCAGGACATCATTCACTTCATAACATCAGTATACACATTCAGTCTGATATCTTATCTATGCGATTTATTCTACGTGGTGTTCTCACCAGAATTTTTTGAAGCTGTAGGGGTATGATAAATGTGCCTACCCACACATCTACTAATGTAAAGAAACTTATTTGTTACATATAAAACATCGTTTTGAATATTTCTGACCATTAATGGAAATAAACATCCTCCATCTTCCACTATGTGGCATATTTTACAAAACTGAAACATAAGCACAAAGAAAAACATTTCTTCTTGCAACAGAATGGCTGATGCTTGATTTGAACCTCAAATCTCTTCATTTTGTGTTCAGATGTTGATAAATAAATCTGGTCAAATTTGTTGCTGGTGGGAGTTGCATACTCTCTCTCTCTGTATACATATATATATATATATATATATATATATATATATATATATATATATATATATATATATATATATATATATATATATGTATATGTATATATATACACACACACATACACATTAACAAAAGGAATTAATGGTAGATGGTTCAGTGAGGGAGAAATCTGTATCCACATTTCTTGTGACAAATGGCAACATAGCTCATTATAAATCTCTATCAAAGCATGAAGCTGCCATATGTTAAATTTATAGTTCGAATAATACTGACATAAACTAAGTTAAAATAAACTAATATTCAGATTGCTAATAGGTAAAATTATTGATTGAAATCTGGAAAAAGACTAAACTTTTACACTGAATTAACTCCCTTGCTGCACAATGGGGTCAAAAGCAGCAAAAATATAAAAGAAATATTTGTACAATATTTTCAAGGTTCTTTTTTATTAAGTACTTTTTGGTCATCATTTTTAAATACTTCTTCACTTATTTTTTCGACTGTTTATATGTCCAAGTCATTTTCTTAATAAAATAGTTCTTAAACAGACCTACATATCATCAATATTAAACAAGCAAGTCATAACAATAAATTGTCCGGTTTTACTCAAGTCTGTAATAGATGCAATTATGTACTTCTTAAATATGGAGAAGACAGTGACACTGTTGTAAATGTATGGCACTCACCATTATAATCACTTTGTTAGGGGAGGTAGTTGATTTTGTGGTCAGAAATAGTTTTTAAATAATAAAATGAGTGCTATACACATGCACATTTTCTCATCCAATGATCGGTAAGATTACCAGATCAAATATATTCTACATTTAAATTTTTTTACACAAATACACAACCATGGTTAAATCTAAAAGAAAAACACAAAGGTTACTGGTAAATTTTCGAAACAAATGCCAAAATGTGCCTGATGATATTATTTTGTTAATCAGTACTTGTCCCTCAAATATTATCTCTTCAATTCGGAAATGGAATATTATGTACTTGTTTAATGGTCTTTAATGTTGTTGCTAATAGTGCTCAGAAACTGTGCGAAAAAACTTAGATGGTAATCCAGAAGTTAAAATATGACTTTCCCAGCATGTAACTTTCAAGTGTACAGTCTATTCAAGAAACTGTTTATTAGCAGGAGTCAGTGTCCAAGTCAGGAATTAAAGCTGCTTACCAAGATAGTAATTATGAATGTCCAGTCTATTTAAGAAAAGAACACTCTGATTAACATATGCATATGTGTAAAAGCTTGTTTTATTGTGTTGTTCATGGCATATTTTTGTTTATACATATTCATGACAAACAAGGAAATCTTGTTGCAGGCAACCATGAGTGAATAAGAAGCATAGCAGATTTTCATCTACGGCTTCTAATGTCTGGTGAGTGATGAAAAAAACTCTTACCATCACAAACTGGCCTTTTTATCTGGTAGTAAATAGTCGGTAACCTCATAATAATCAGTCTTCATATTTAGCTCACTCCCCTAAATTTTTCCTTGTTTGGTAACTTTCATATTTGTGAGTAAACGCAATAACTAATGATCATTCAAGGATTGAGCAAAATAATACCATCAAGATACACTGAATTCAAACAGTTTGCACATATTGAAACATATTTACTATGAACAACATTTTCATTGAGCAAATAAAAACTTAACCTCATATTAAACGGACTCAAGTAAAAACTTGTATATGGACAAGTGCCTATGCATGTGAAATGGTGCAAAAGGTGACCATTCAAATTTTAAAGTCAGATATGACATTCATTATGACATAGGCTAGTTATTTTGCCATTTATTAAGCTTGTTTGCGTATGATAGGACACCTTTAATTATTAATTATGTGTTGACAATCGATTAATCAGTAAGCTTGCTAGCAACTCTCAGGGAGAATTTCGTCTACTATAATAAATTAGTTTAGTTACTTTTAAATGCCCTAATAATTAGAGTTAAATTCGAGCATCTATATGTATGCACTGTAAAGGATGGGTGGATGAAAGGCGAGTGTGAGAGTGAGCATGCAAATTTCAATGTTAACATTGTCATATCATTTTGTTGGATGAAAGACAATAGATCATCTTTCTTAAAATTCGGTTTGACAAGATTCTTGTCGAAATTTTTGGAGTAATCAGAGTTTAACAACTGCAGGAAAGCTTGAAAGATTATGGCGAGATTTTAAGTGAGAGTCTAAAAAAAAAAAATGGCTGCTTCACGAACTTAGGAGACCGACGAACTTAGGAGCCAACGTGGAGATCATCAAGGCAATGAAGTGGCATTTTCAGTTTTATCAAAGAAGTGTCATCTACGAATGACGTACTCTGATATCATCTGGGCTAGTTCTGGGTGTGAATTGCCCGCCAGTAACACCATGGGACATCGCTGACCAGGCACCGTCATTTTTTTGATTTTCTGCTGCAGGGTACTCGTTTTTGTTGACCTTGAAAACAGACACTTACTACATTAACAAAATATATACCGTAAATCTAACCTTACTGCTTGAGCAATGCTAATTCTATTTTTATAGAAGAAAACACATTTCAATAATTTCTGAATGCATGCTTTTGAAACGAATCATTTTGGAAAATGCTGTAAGAGTTACAGATTTTACTATTTTGTTAATGCTATAACCAACCGAAAGTTTACAAACTGTTCCTTTCAACCAATCAAATTTCAGCTGGCGGGAATAGCCATGTGCTTATTGAGTTGGACGTTTATATTTACTTTGTCTTTTTAATCAGTCCTGATAATTTTTAACGGACTTAATCGTCTCAATATTATTATGTCACAATCTAAATACTTTTCAGGAAGAGGTGTCACAAGATCATGTGTAATATTAAGCAAGGCTGGAAATGCTCTTTCAGCCTCGGCTTCACTGGCTGCAAATGCTGAACAGAAACAAACTGGGTCTGATAGGAAGAGAATTAAAAGGCACTTGAGTGTAGGATATGAGACAGAGGCAGTCAAAGAAAAAACTGTTGTAGAGAACGTGCCTCCAAAGGAAAGGAAATGGGAACCTCCACGATGGAAAGATCAACTGAATAATGTTTTTACCATAAGGAAGAATTGGGATGCACCTGTAGACTCCATGGGATGTGATGTTATTAGTGACAAAACTGCCACACCACAGGTGACTGAGGGAAGCAAGTTAAGCTTATATGTGAAGACATTTTTGTGATATACATATGCATATATCTGTTTCCGGAAGATTAGATTCATTATTTTTTGCTCCAACTATACAGCTAAATAAAGAACAACTTTGTAGACTCGCATTTTCCCCGTGTTTCTATTGCAGGGCTCGAACAATATGTATTTATTTTTCTCACTAATCCACAGGATCACCAAAATAAATTGTTTACTGATCCTGCCTAAATTTCGGTGATCCTGCTAAAATCAGAAGTCGGTTCAGTTTCTAATTCAATATTTATAATGTTATTCATAAACATCAACTCAAAACAATAACAACTGTATTTCAGCAACAAGACTCATGAAAAGTTGAAAGTTCATATTCATTTTCTTTATCTGATTTCATCATCAGATCAAGGTCCATGTTTGGTCTGCTTCTGAGGAATGAACTTTCTGTTTTGATTTCATTTATCCCTCTGCCATTATGTTTAGGGAACTTGCACTGTGTGCTTCCAGGGACACTTTCGTATTTCTCTGAAGATACTCAGTGCAGAAAGTGAACAACATCAAAGCCTCTTTTGTGTCATACTTCAGCCATTTGTGTTCATTTTCCCAGCATTTCTGGTGCTTTCTTAATCTTTTCTCTTGATCATATCTGCAGTCACACTCTTGTCAACATCTGATTTCTGCCATTTCAGTGGTGGCTGCACACCTTGCAAATACTTCCACATACATGTATTTACAATTGTCACTGCATAATGCATTGAATGTTTATCAACAACAATATAAATATAAAAACACATTTTCAGTATAATTCTGGATTGTTCATTAAGTTGGCAAATGTGACCTTTTCCAATTGGTCGGTACTAGCCTGAGACCCTATGCCTTTTGCTATTATCAGTACTGAAATCAGAGTTTGGCGACACTACACCTGGCTAGTTCCATGTGCACTAAGACTGTTTTGATAATCACTAATTTACTGGATGAGTGGTTTAACACCTGTCCATTTGTGCTATGAGCATTTATTATACCTAATTAGGTGCAGGATGTTGGTAGGTACTCCGTGAACACAATGAACAGATAAATTAAACATTAAAGGGAATGCTGACTCATGACCACTTCTTAACTGTTACAATAGCGACTGGCAGTAATTTTCACTGCTCATACAGATTAGTGACTGCTGGGTTTTAGTGATCCATCTGCAAAATCACTAACCACAGGATAGCGGATTAGCATTAATTTTGAGCCCGGCAATTGTATTATTGTTTACTTTATAAATGGTGGCCTGTAATGTAGGAAAATAATTTTAAGTGGCAGAGTAAATTTATGGTGAGAAAGACAAAGGCTAGTGCCAAAGTTTGATTATCGATTCATTTTTACTAAAAAAAAATATTATGAAAGGAAAGTTATTCAGTGTTTTACCTCAGATCATAAGGGCAGGGGATAAATACTTCATAGTACTTAATGTACTAGTAGTGGTAAAAAGAAAGATCTAGTTTGCTTTGACAGTTTTGCCACCATAACTTTCTCTTGTCTGCAGTGCATTATCATCTTTTCCTTGGCTGCCTTTATTATTGTTAAAACATTTTATCAAGTAACTCAGAAAAACATTGACATGTTTGAACATCTGGTTCACCAGAAAAGAGCTTTACTATAGAGTTTTCTGTTCCATATCTTGCTTTCATTTAACTATCTTACAACTTTAAATTATATAATTAGTCCTGTTTTCTGAAATATTTTTGTTTTCAATCTAATAATTCGTCGAATAAATGCTTAAGTGTGTAATTTTAATAGCTGTAATAGATTACCCACTACTATTGTACTATTGTATTTCTGCTCTATTCTGGGACACTTAAGTCTCCAGGCCAAGCTAAATATTCCCTTCTCCAGTTAGTAATTGGAGGGCCAGAGAAGGTTAGAACATGATCTCAGTCTGATTCCTTAAGTCATATCCAACATATAGAATATCTTCCTCTTTTCATTGAACTTGCATGCTAACACACAGGTAAGGATACTCAATGAAATTTGCCTTCATGTTTGTCTTTTTTTTTCTCAGCCAAACATAGGACACTTCCTGTCTTACGGAGGTCAACAGACACAGTGAGGGAGGGATTAGGAGTATTTTCCTGTGGTTCAGAAATCACCTTAAGACCTCAGATAGCTGACACTTTAACTGATGCTGTCAGCTCCTGTGTGGGAGAAATCCTTGGCCCTTCTTAAGGTAGAGAAAGTGCTGGTGCCAGATAAGAGCAAGTAGCACCTTCCTGAAGCATTCTCAGTCTCACGTGGCTAATGCTGACTCCAGTTCTATGATGATGACCAGCAGAAATTATCACTACCCCAATGGATCAGTGACGGGTGGGGTTTTAGTGATCCATCAGCAAAACCACTGACCTCTGGTTAGTTAATTAGCGTTAAGTTCGATCCCTGCATTTAATCCCAGATGGGGATAGGGAGTCTGACTTTACTCACCCAGTCAGTGAAAGAGTATCAGATCAGCACTTCCCCATTTCTGTGTGCCTTTTTAATCCCTACAGGATTTGGTGACCCCCACTTCCCGATAGTGAGTCTCCCTTCCCCCCATGACCTCAAGCAGCCTTACAGCACTTTAGGCTGTGGCTAAAATGTTGAGGCATGCACTTTTGATGTGCATGGTGCTCTCTGCGGAGCTTCTCCACCTCTGTAGAGATGCCGCTTCGGAGTCTTCCAAGGTTTTGCTGGATTACAGCACAAACCTGTTGAGGGCTGCAGTGCTTGATGCAGAGTAATAAAAGACTTGAGAGACCAATAATACTGGTCCTAAATCTGCACCCATCTAAACCGGCCAAGAAGCATGCCCACCCTGATCAGTCAGTGGGACCTTCTCCTAAGTTTTTAAAACGGTGTCAATTTCAAGAGCCACACAAGCAGCACAGTTAAAAACTCCCTCTCGTCTGTCTTTTTCTAGACAAGGCAGTTGTAGAGGCCAATGGTGGAAGCCTTCAGATTCTTCCCTCTTCCCTAAGGAGGTAGATAATTGGCCCTAGGGAGTTGCATCCTCTCCTGTAATGTCTCCCCCTTCCCAGAGACTAAGTAGATACCCAACTTGACCTCTTTTCAGAGGCTTGATCAAACATCACAGATGATGTATCGGTCCTTTCCACAGTAAAGGTAGGGACCCAGCTTTGTTTCCGGAAACCTCCTCCCCTTTTGCAGACCCCCATTTCTTTTCACCGGTCCAAACTGGTTCATCTAAAAGAAGAGGTAGAGAGGGTGGAAAACAAGCAAAGTCCTTTTTCCATTCCCCTTGATCACTTTGGCGTTGAAAAAAGGTGGAAAGTTTAGACTCATTGATATTTCTGCCTTAAACAAATTTCTTTGGGAAGAACATTTCAGAATTGCTGTCTTGGTCAGGAATGCCATAAGGCTCAATGACTGGGTGGTCTCCTTAGCTCTTCATAATGCATACTTTCACATCCCCATCTTCCAAGCCCACTGTAAATAACTCCTATTTTGTGGACTCTTCCATTCTGCCTTTCTTCTGCCCCCAGAGCCTTTACCAGTGTGATGGGGATAGTAGCAGCCCACTTAAGGTCTTTTGGGGGTCCCCCACTTTCCATTATTTTGACAACTGGCTTATGCACAATGTCCTCTGAGATATTCTTATGAAGGACCTGTCTCTCTGTTGGTTGATGGTGACTCATCTGAGTCTTATTTGCAACCAAGAGAAGTCAGATTTTGTCCTCTATCAGGACTTTATGTACATGGGGATGCTTTTCCTCACTAGTCCGGGGATACTTTGCATTCCCCAAGACAGGATCGCCCAGATCTGTTCTGTCAGTTATAGAGGGTCTTTTGGCCATGACATCATTATGAACTTACCTTTACCTCTCTCACCTGGGAACTTTGAATACAGCTGCAGAGTTAGTACCAGTAGGGAGACTTCATTGCATCCTCTTCAGTTCCTGCTCCTATCAAACTGGAGACCGCACTAGGACCTGCTGTTAGCTTAGATACCTGTGGGTTATGAATTTCTTCACCACCTGAGTTGGTGGCTAGATCAGGACTGGTTATTAAATGAAGTCCTGATTCACACCTGAATCACACTCCATTCTGTACACAGACACATCCGATTTAGGAATGGGGTACTCACCTGGAGCAAGAGGGACTAGTTCTCCAGGGACTGTGGTCTCAGGAAGAAACAATCCTTCATATCAATAAACTAAAAATGCAGGCAGTGCTTCTATCTCAACAAGGGTATATCAACCTCATAAAGCATCATTGTTTTATGAAGGAGATCACCCTCAGAGTCGACCACATTCTGGGCAAGAGAATATCCTGGTAGACAGCCTGTCCAGATGGGGCTGTGTGGTCCATAAAAAATGGTCTCTGAGGGGGAGACCACTAGTGGACTTGTTTGCTATGAGACTAAACAACAAGCTCCTTTTTATGTCTCCCCAGTTCCAGATCAGAGGAGCTGGGCAGTGGATGTGTTCAGTCTGAAGTGGAATCATCTGTATGTTTATGCCTTCCCACCTTTCAAAATAATCCCTCAGGTTCTTCACCAAAGGACCTACTGTCGCAGCACAGTGGGTCTATCCTACACAACAACCCACAGATTCTCCATCTTCACACTTGACTCATATCAAATGGTCAATCTGCCAAATCACTTTTCAAGCAAAGTTTGCCAGCTGCATTGCCCAGACCAAGAGGCAATCTACCTCTGAAGTTTATGATGCAAAGTGGAGAATCTCTGTAATTGGTGCAGTATGAAACATGTTGATTCTGTTTGTCCCCCTTTAACTGCAGTTGCATATTTTCTTCTCATCCTTTTTGAGGAAAGATAATGTTCTGTCTCGCCCATTAAGGGCTATAGGGCAGTCCTTTCTAATAGTTTCAAGTTCTCTAGAGGTTCCACCAGTGGGTGAGATCATCATCCTTCTGATCTTATCAGGTAGCTTCAGAGACAGGTATCTCACTCATTAATGCCTAGATGGAACCTTTCGTGTGTTCTTTGGGCATTATCTAAACCACTGTATAAACCACTGAGTGAAGCTTCCTTCGAGAACGTTACCCTTAAAACGGTTTCCTGCTCTCCTTAGCTTCAGTGAGGAGAAAGAATTAAATTCATGCCTTGCCAGTGGAAAAGGGTTGTTTACAGTTCATTGGTAGCTTTGGTTCAGTTTCACTTCTATGCCAACCTGAGTTTCTAGGTAAGAATCTGCTTCCTTCAGTAGCTCCTGTTCTTATTGAGATTCCCAGTCTCAGTCATATCTGTGCTTGGGATGATCAAGATGGGTTCTGTTGCCCAGTTAGGGCCTTAAGGTTTTATTTTATCATCTTTTAAAAGGAGAAGAAATGGTTGGAATTGTTTCTTTCACCCTCTCATTGATTCCTCTGATATTTCCAGGTAGATTGTCCTAGCTATCAAGAGAGCTTATCAGCCCTCACCAAGTGGGATCTTTCTTTCATGAGAATTCAAATTCATGTTGTTTGGGGCTATTGCTGGATCTTCTGGAGATCTCGATCTACTTTTTCATCCTTTTACCATCGATCTTTGGTGCACAAAAATTTACTCAATGGGTCAAATAATGGCAGCACAACATGTGGCTAAGTTGTCTACCAGCTTACAGTAAGAAACACTCCTCAGTAATGGTAAGTGCATTTTTAATATACCATTTTTTTTTTTAGGTCATCAGCCTCCCTCCTGACTGGTACATTCAGCAATGCGGTAGTAGCATGTAGAGAATTTCTGCTGTTAAAATGAAGTTTTTTAGGGGTAAAAGTAATTTTAATTATGTATTACTTACCTGCTACTATTTCAAAGATTTCCTTCTCCCACCCCACTCTAATGTTTTGTAGTCTCAGTCCAAGTCAAAAGAGGAAGATATTCAGTAGTATGATGGATATGACTAAGGCATCAGCCTAAGATCGTGTTCTGTTCTTTTCTGTCCCTCCAGTTACTTATTGAAGGAGGGAATATTTAGCCTGGACTGCTGACTTAGTGTCCCAGAAAAGGATAGCAATAACAGCTGGTAAGTACAGAGGAACCAAGTTAATCCGGACACCTTTGTTCCCAGTGAATATGTCCGGATAATTGAATCATACACATTTTTATTTCACAATGTCATCATACTGTATACATGGACTGTATATGTACATGTATTTGTTAGCTGTAAATGTACTGTATATTCAATAATGGTTGAAATAAATTGATGAATACATCTATTGACTTGTATTTATTTCACTTTATTATAACATGTACTTGAACATGAATACGGCATCATCATCTTGTTGATATTTGGCATGGCGAGCGCGGGTTGGGTCTGCTGATTTGGCAGGTATGGACAACCATTTGTCATTGTTTTTATGATGTCCGCAATTGTCAATTTGCCAATGTCTAAGGATGTGTCAGCTATAATATGCCGGCGGGTATCTTGAATGGTAGCTTTTGGGTGATCTTCTTTGTGCTGGCAAATCTTCTTTTTATGCTGCCAGTATCTCTGCTTGTCTACGCTTGCTTAATTGTGTCACCATAATGTAAAAAGTACAAAGAATACAAACTGATATCTCGCAGTTAAATGCATTATGGTAAACTAATAAAATGCAGTCATTTTTATAAGTCATATTTTACAACTGTTATAACTGCTAATGAGCCGATAATTGACATCTGAAATGAAGCTCTATTCTGTCCACCGCTTAAATCAATTAACTTTATTTGTACAGCCATCAACAAACTGTGATTGTTACATACAATTGGTAAACAACAAAGAGACTTTATGACACACTTAATTTATTAACCATATGTTATGTCAAAAGTGTGGACGATTTGATCCCAATGTGTTTATATAATTATTAACACTCCCTTCGGCGACTAGCAAAAACAGACATTGTTTATACAATCGCTGGTTACAATTGGGTCATGCTACTTGAAGTTTCTCTACACACATGATCATGTGATCAATTTATAACTCTAACGTGCCACTTGAATTTGACCAGGCAGAGATTGTAGGTGTAGTTGAATGTGTTATCCTACTGACTGTATTTTCATATACGATTCTTCGAATTTTCTTATTTTGGGACAGATTATTTCCGGATTATCAAGGCAAGTTTTATAGTAATTTTACACTTTGGTCCCCGATTTTGATTTCTGGATCCGGAACGCAGATTTCTTGATTAATGGAGCAAATTAATGTTTAGGAATTCCGTTCCAGTTGAACTATGTCCAGATAGCAAGGTTTCCGGATAAACAGTCTGGATTAATGAGGTTCCCCTGTATTAGATAATTAAAATTAGTTTTACCCACAAAAAACTACCTTTCTGCAAATTTTTCACCTCCAGAAATTGAGTCCCTTTTGTCATTAAGCAATCCTCAAAAATACATTACACTAGCAGCCATCAGTGGCTTTACATTGCAACTCAGAAACTACTACAAACCTTGAATGTTTTGCTTAGCATAGATGTTTTAAAAAGGAAAATAACTGCCATTTTAAAGTTTGATCGTCTTTAGCAACTTTGGCCATTGCCAGAGCCAACATTGATATGGATAGATTTGCACTAAAGGAAAACAGTAGGCATATTTTTTTTTTATTCCGTTAGGAAAAAGTATGACCAAGGGCACACATGAATCAAGATTTGGGGGTTGTAGGACACAAATGAACAGGAAACCTGTGGTCCTGTGCACAAGGGGCAAAACTGTCATCGTACTATTTTTTAAAAGGCATTGGGGCTTCTCCATCAGTCTTCTCCTTCCAAACTGCAAGTTAGAAATAACCAAGCTTTGTATTATACTATTCTAGATGGGGTTTACCTTTCTCTTAGATCCATGGGAGAGAGTCAGCAGATATGTTCTAAAAAGATTGTGATTTTTTATGGTTTTTTTTTTTAATTATTTTTTTATTTCATTGCAAAACTTAGTCTATGGCAGTGTTCTCCCCAGGGCCTTTTACACCATCAATTCAGCACCTGACACTTTAGAACTCGCCTATTTGTTTTAATGTTTCCCAATATCCTTTAAAAATTAATCTGTTAAGTAAACATCCTGTCACCTAATTCAGAGCTGTATCATTCAAATGATACTTGTTTGTACCTCTTCTTGGGTATGTAATTAAGACAATAAAGGATAATTACTCACTCACTTAGTTATCTTTTGTACCTGGCTTGGCCCGACTGCTGGTGTGTAACTTTTGATGCTAGTTTTGTCTTTGCACTGACATGGTCACATGATCAGTCAATGATGATGGAGTCTACTGGCAGTGTGGGTTATCATATTTCAGTCACATCCACTACCAGCTCAAAATGTGTGATGTATTAATTTTTAAGTTAAGCAAATTCATTCTGAAAAATCGACACACCACCTTAAAAAATGTTTTAATTACCCAGAGTCCCATGTTAGCCTGGTTACGAAGATCAGAGATGGTAATTCTGATTCCAATAGCATGAATCCGCCCGAAGAAAAACGGGTTTCAATAGTTAATAGAAGATTTCATATACTTGGGTAGAAATCGGTGAATCAGATTGTAAATTTTCCATATTGCTAAATTTTGGTTTTGATTACTTAGTTACCAATGGGTGAGATTGGGGTGGGGGATAATGTACAGTTCCTAAGGCACAATTACAATCAATTATTTTTGTTTTTATTGTAGTAGCAGTAGTAGTAGTAATAGTTGTTGTTAGCTGTGATTATTGTCATTTTTTTTTTTTCCAGAACATGCTACAAGGAAAATTTTGTGAATGAAAACTGCATCTTATCCACAAGTTCTCTTATATTTGCATAGTATACTCAGAGCAAGAAAAAAATACTGTATATACTCACGTATAAGCCAATACAAACTACAAACTGCATGGACCCAGATCTGCTGTCACATAATGTGCCAGCAGATCTGGATCTGTGCAGTTTGTAAGGACTAATCAGAACAAACAACATAGACCCTGATCTGCCAGCGCATTATGCAAAGGCAGATCAGGATCTGTGTTGTTTGCATTTGAACCCCGAATATACGCGAATATATATGGTAGTTTGATCAATAAACTTTAACTTAAGTAGGTGCTGCCTTATTAATTTCTCTTTTCTATCCAAGGAAGAAATGGAGCAATTTTTATCTTCCAATTTTACCTATTTTGAAAACATGTAAATAAAAGTGTTGGATTATTCTTTCATTTATATATGAAATATTTTTCTAACAATAATCAGTTAGTTGGCAGTTGGAATGTATTACATTATAAAATTAAGTGGTGATATTTTTTAATCAGTACATTTGCTGAATTAATGTGCATCATCTTTTTATTTATCAGAATTGTGTATACAAACATACAAACCTCAGACAGCTGTTTCTACAATCTTCATAATTACCACAGATGAAATTAAAACTTCATTATGTCTTTGACATTTGGAATCAATATAACTTTGATAATTTAATCATTTATTTAAATTCAAAGACTAATGAGTTTTGATATTAAGTCATGTTATAACTTTGGGAAATAAAGAATTCTATGTAACTATATGTATTTCTTTTATATTTCATTAATATTAACTTTTTTTGCTCTTCTGTTCATAGATCAAAAGAGCTTATGGGATGTTCTTTTGTCCGTTGTCCATCTATTAGCACAAGTTTGTTGTCGCGCTACTCCGAAACTAATTTGAAGATTGCCACCAAACATTACACACATTCATCCCATGGTCTAGTAGGTCCTAAATGAAAATGGTGCTGCTTGGACATCCAATATGGCTTCCACACAGCCATTTTAAAAAACTTGTTATCACTACTCCTTCTGAATGGATGGTCATATTAACATGGGATTTTCACTAAAAAGACTTCATATGATGTCTAGTTGGTCCTAAATGAAAATGGTTCCAATCTGACATCCAATATGGCCACCATGGCAGCCATTATGAAAATCTTGTTATTGCTACTTCTGAACGGAAAGTCATATTGACATGGGTTTTCACCAGAAAACTTCTTATGAAGTCTGGTTGGTTCTAAATGAAAATGGTGCCAATCTGATGTCTAATATGGCCACCACAGCAGTCATCTTGAAAGTCTTGTTATCACTATTCCTCCTGAATGGATGGTCATATCAATATGGGATTTTCACTGAAAGTCTTCTTATGATGTCTAGTTGGTCCTAAATGAAAATGGTGCTGATGTGATGTTCAATATGGCCACCACCGCATCCCTCTTGAAAATCTTGTTATTTTGCTAATCCTGAACAAAAAGTCATATTGACATGGGGTTCTCACCAGAAGATTTCTTATGATGTCTGGTTGGTCCTAAATGAAAAGGATGCTGCTTGCACATCCAGTATGGATGCCACTGCTGCTGCCTTGAAAATCTTGTTATTGCTACTCCTGAATGGTTGGTCATATCAACATGGGGTTTTTACTGAAAGACTTCTTATGATGTCTAGTTGGTTGTATATGAAAATGGTGTCAATCTGACTTCTAACATGGCCACCACAATGGCCAGCTGGAAAATCTTGTTATCACTACTTTTCCTAGATGGCTGGTCATATCAACATTGTGCTTTCACCAGAAGACTTCTTGTGATGTCCAGTTGGTCCTAAATGGAAATGGTGCACATCTGGTATCCAATATCAATATGGAGTTTCCACCAAAAGACTTCTTATAATGTCATGTTGGTTCTAAATTAATATGGTGCTGATCTGACTTCCAATATGGCCACCATGGTGACCATCTTGAAAATCTTGTTGTAGCTACTTCTAAATGGAAAGTCATTTTTACATTGGGTTTTCATCAGAAGAGTTCTTATGATGCTGAGTTGGTCCTAAATGAAAATGATGCAAATTGACCATCTTGAAAATATTGTTATCTCTACTCCTTACAAATGGATAGCTATATCAACATGTAATTTTCACCAGTAGACTTCTTATGATACCTATTTGGTCCTAAATGAAAATGGTGCCAATTGTACATCGCTGATCCTGAAAAAACATCATATTGAAATGTGGTTTTCACCAGAAGTCTTCTTATGATGTCTGGGTGGTCCTAAATGAAAATAGTGCCACTTGCATATTCAGGCTGCCATCTTGAAAATCTTGTTATTGCTACTCCTTCTGAATTGATGGTCATATCAGCATTGGGTTTTCACTAAAAGACTTCTTATGATATCTAGTTGGTACTAAAAAAATTGTGCCACTCAGACCTCCAATATTTTGAAAATATTGTTATCACTACTCCTGAATGAATGATCATGTCAGCATGGGGTTTTCTCTAAAAGATTGACGTCTAGTTGGTTATAAATGAAGATGGTACCAATCTGATGTTCAGTATGGCTGCCACAATTGGTTATCTGGAAAATCTTATTATTGCTACTTTTAGATGGCTGGTTATATTGACATTGTGCTTTCACCAAAAGACTTATTATGATGTCTGGTTGGTCCTAAATAGAAATTGTGTGCATCTGATATCCAATGTGGCCACCATGGCATCCATCTTGAAAATCTTGTTATTGTTACTCATCCAAAACAGAAAGTCATATCAACATGGTGTTTTCACCAGAAGACTTCTTATAATGTCTTGTTGGTCCTAAATTAAAATGGTGCTGTTCTGGCATCCAATATGGCCACCCTGGTGGCAATCTTGAAAATTTTGTTATTGCTGCTTGTAAATTGAAAGTCATTTTGACATGGGCTTTTCATAAGAAGAGTTGTTGTGGTATCTAATTGGTGCTAAATGAAAATGATGCAAATTGACCATCAATTTGCCATCTTGAAAATATTGTTAACTCTACTCCTCCCAAATCGATGGCTATATCAACACGGGATTTTCACCAGTAGACGTCTTATGATACCTGGTTGGTCCTAAATGAAAATGGTGCCAGTTGTACATCTAGTATGGCTGGCATGACTGATGTCTTCGAAATAAATCTTACTGTTGCTACTTCCCCTGAATGGATGGTCATATTGACATGGGGGTTTTCACAATTAAACTTCTCATGATGTCTACTCTGTCCTAAATGAAAATGATGCCAATCTGGCATCCAATATGTCCACCACAGCAGTTTATTTGAAAGTCTTGTTCTCACTGAAGAATATCAAAGATGGTTTCAAGACTGAGCAGTTAAAAGGAAGAAATGGTTTCATCTTGAATTCCTGGAAATTCTTTTTGTCCAGTAGAGTATCAGTTCCTTTGAGGGACTCTTGTTTCACTTTTATGATGATAACATGTTTTTGAAAATGTTTTATGATGCTACCATGCACTTACCCTGATGCAATCAAAAAGTTCTGGGCAGATCCATAAGCTATCAAAAATTTCTCTGGTGATCACTTTATGGTCATTGCAGGAAATGGAGGGTAAACAAGACATATAGGTGATGCTTTTTGGATTTAGATCTCTTGGTCATGGTCCTGAAAGGTGGGTGGGGGTAGAGGGTCTAAATGATGCTAGTTGTTCATGAACAGCATCTAAGTCAGGTATATTATGCTGTAATAGTCAGAACAAGAAAAGAAAGTTAGGTATTAGATAGAGGTATATGTAAAAATATGGTATAATAGATTTATGGCAGGGAGTGCTTCAGCTAGAAAGATATGGAGCAGCACATCTTTATGATGTACATGTTGATGCTACCATTCTATTCTTGTGAAATGTAGGAAAAGTTATGAGATAATTCACTGAGGCACCCATTCACATGCTGGTAGCAACATTTTTTTTTCTTTCTGTACAGTTAGGATGAAAATCTGTCATTTCAGACTTTCATATAAAAACTAAATACTGCCTGTTAGGCATTTGTTCAAGGTTCATACTATTGTGTATCCTGTCATGGATGTCTTTTTTTTTCTTCAGATTTACAGATATCAAGTCCTCTTGTCACTGATGCTGTCAAGTCAAACCAAAGACCAGGTGACTTCGGCAGCTATGGCCAAACTACAAAAGCATGGCTGTGATATAGAAAACATCCTGCATACCTCAGACAAGCTGTTAGGAGAACTTATCTACCCTGTAGGATTTGGGAAGGTTCATAATTTCTCCTTTTCTGATATTGATAGCCAAATATTGAGCAAATAATAGAAATCCAGTAAGATCAAACCCATAGAACCTGTCAAGTCTGGCCATGAAATATTCCCTAACAATTTCTGCTGTGACCTCAAATATGGTGCATGTCAGCTGCTTGATATTCAAGTTGACACTACTGTATATACTCGCGTATAATCTTGGTCAAAATGCAGACAACATAGACCCTGATCTGCTGTCGCAATATGTGCCGGCAGATCAGGTTGTTCTACTGATTAGTCCTTACAACCTGCATAGACCCAGATCTGCCGGCACATTATACAATGGCAGGTCTGGGTCTATGCATTTTGCATTTGGTATCGACTTATACACAAGTATATATGGTAATTATTATTTCAGTTTCATAAGCATCGTGAGACATGGGTATGATTATTTGATTAAAAGCTTGAGAAAATTGAGGGTCCTGGTTGAGTTGTTGAGGGTCCACAGGGCACAGTTTTGGAAAATTAAGAGTCCCAGGGTCTGTGCTAGAACTTAAAATGGGGGGGGAGGGGTGTGATTCCTCCTGCCATCTGGAAAAAATGGGGGAATTTTCTGAATATAGGAGAGATTTAATGCAGAAATAAAGGTAGTGCTGGAAAATATAATCCATGGTTTTCATGCATACAGTTTATTTTCAGTGCAACTTTTAAACATTACTGTAATCCCACAAATGCACTTTCTATAAAAGACCTTGAGGTCCAACTGTTTCTTTTCACCTTCCAATTTTTGGCACCAACACTTTTGCCAAAATCATTTTTTTCTTGCCAGTTTGAACAAACTTTTGCTGTCAAGTACGTATTTACTGCATAATAAACTGAATATATGTATGTAATAGTGTTTAATGGCACCTGTGCTCAACAATGGCAATTTGGTGACAATTGAA
The DNA here is from genome assembly GCA_029931535.1 of Margaritifera margaritifera. Classification (NCBI taxonomy): domain Eukaryota; kingdom Metazoa; phylum Mollusca; class Bivalvia; order Unionida; family Margaritiferidae; genus Margaritifera; species Margaritifera margaritifera. The sequence continues at coordinate 5,209,710 of JAQPZY010001660.1, read as the reverse complement.
AGTAAAGTTCTAAAAATGTAAAAATGAAGAATTGCACAAAAACATTAGGCATCATAAATCAAATATTGCAAATGGCCAATAAAACACTCTTGTATGGACACTATAAAAAGAAACAGTCTGCTCTAAAATTAGGTTGATGCAATACACATTATGGTCTGCACTCATTCAGAAGAGGTTTGGCCTAACTGACATGGTAGGGTGGAAATATCTGTTCAAAGGCAGACTTGTAATTTTCTGTGTATTTATTTTGCCAAAAAATGTAACCAGATTCACATATTATTTGTGAAAAGTTCCTTTTATTTCAACTTGCGAATTTGGCGACCAACAGCAGAAACACTGGTCCAAGACCACATGTAGCTTTTAAAGGTCCAGGAAATGCTTGCAGAGATCTCTAGCTCAATCTATATTGGGAATTGAGCAGCCTTGAAAAACATTTTAATTTGTGTTGATAGTTTGAAAAACTCGTTGAAATTACTTGATTAGTTTTTTATTAGTTAGTGTCCTGTATTGAGATATGAGAGCCCTGTAGTAATCACCTTTCATCAAACAGTCAATTCATCCATTCACACTAGTTGTAACTACCAAAGCTCTCAACTCTTCCATATACTTTTGGATGCCATATGGTAGGTAAATTGAATATTGTAGTATCATTTATTTTTCTGGGTCTCAATTTTCGTGGTTTTGTATTTTTTTTTTTTAAAAAGACATTTTTGTGGGTATTTAAATTTGTGGTTTTGCCTATCAAAGCCTGCATAATTGTAGGTATTTAATTTCAGAGATTAACCTCTACATATACCCCGAATAAAGAATGCAAAAGAACAAAACTTTTCTGACAACAAACAGCAGTCACTTAAATGATTAAAACAATACTACCACCTGCATGAGCACAAATCAAACACCTGTCCAGATCAATCACACTCAACATCAAAGGGAGCCGATGCAGCCAACAACACTAAGCTAATCGGTTTTTAAAATATATGTGTATGATCTCTTTCTTGGAACACTGTCCAGTCTGAAAATCAGTGAAGTGTGAGTTCAATAATCTGCGGTAATTAGTTCATATTCACTGTGTTTCATTAGTAATTGTGCATCGAGTGATAGTTTTAGTATTAATTAGTCATGTCGTTAATTGGGATTAATCATGCATCGATAAAATTAGATGTGCTTTCATGAGAATTCAAATTTTTCGACAACAGTTTCACTTGAATGAAGAATCGATTTGAATAAGTATTAAATATAATTTTTATTTTTAGTAATAACAGTTCGAATACCTGATGCTTTTTTTCGTTTCTCTCCTTTCTTATCTCACAATGTATCAATTTAAGGCAGTGAGTGGAAATTACAGCTACCGGATACCGTATTGATACGTTTGCATTGAAAGAATATAAAATGCTTTATGATTCTTGTTTTAAAGGGTTAAATAAAACAAACGTGTAAAAGCTAATATTTGTTACCAGATTACAGAAAAGACACTGATTTATCAAATAGCTTTGTTGATCTCTAGGAATGAAACACAGTAAAAAAAATTGTGAGGGGGTCTTCTTATGTGGCTAAATTTTCATGTGGTCTTTAAATTCATGTTTCAGGGTAACAACGAAATGCATACAAATTGGTACCCCACTAAAATTTGTGATACTACAGTATGTGGTTATCTTTCCTATCATGTTGATCAATATTTTCATTGTTTGCTGTGTAAAGATCCAACTTTTAGGCCTTTTCATCATAAAAATGAATGAATTTAGTAATGGAAAATCAGAAATTTCTGATGGAGAAGTCATGGAAAAGTCATGGGGGAAAAAAATCAGATTTGTGTAGGAACCCTGGAATGACATCACTGATATCACCAACTAACCAATCAGAAGTCACAGCTTTCACTAGTTACCAGCCTTTCATATTGGCATGCCAGTTTAGCTCACCACTAATATCTATTTTCAGAGAAAGGTAGAGTATATTAAGAGGAGCAGTGAGATATTGAGGGACAAGTATAACGGTGACATTCCCAACACTGTTGAGGAACTGTGTAGTCTGCCAGGTGTGGGACCCAAAATGGCACACCTGGCCATGAAATGTGCTTGGAACCAAGTGACAGGTAAAACTGTGCTATCACCTGCATTTGCGTCGTATGTATGTAAGTATATATGTGTGTGTGTGTGTGTATATATATATATATATATATATATATATATATATATATATATATATAATTCATTTATTTTCTTGGGTATCAATTGAATTGGATTTGCAAAAATAAACTTTATTTATGGGCACTAGTACTTTAATTCATGGGTGGGGAAGGTATCCTATTGCCTTCACTAATTGATCATTGTTGGATACCTAAATTTGTGGTGTTTTAGCGACCACAAAATAAAAAAATTTGTATCTCGTAAAAAATAGTGATTTCATAGTACCTGTCAATCCAGGATTCTGAAATTCAAATGTGTCTTGCCATAATTTTTCCTGAAAATTAATGTGATGGCCATATGTTTTGGAAGTTTAATATATGTCAAATTTAATATAAAAACATTCAAAGGAGCTATAACAAGTTGTGACAAAAGAGAAAAGATTGATATACTTAATCATCAAACGTTCCGGAAAATGTAATTTTTTATTCCAGATTTGCTGCTGCTTAAGTATTCCTCTAGTAATTAGTAATTACTTTTTTTTTATAAAAAAAAAAAAGACTAGTAGGACCCTTCACTGCTCAGGTCCACATAAGCCAAGGACCAGTCCAACAGCTATGTTTTACATGTGAATATTTACTACAGTGTATTAACATTAACGAACTACAGGAAAAATTAACAAAATTAATGCAGACTGAAAATTCAGACAACTACTTTATAGGGGTGGGTATTGAATTGAAAATCATATTGCGATATATTACAGTATTATGTGAACTATTGCAATATTATTGCAATATATTGATTTAAGACTGGAATGATCACCTCTGCAAACTGCTTCCTACCTGGAACATTGTATCGAGGGTGAAGTGTATGTAAAAGGTCTCTAAATGCTGGCGAATCCACTATTTGGTATGAATCTGCACACCTTGTCAGTTATCAGTAAAGCACATGAAGAATGGGAGGGTATTTTGTGCCAAGGAGCCCTTGTAAGATTCTCTGGGTTGGCAATGACACTTTAGCTTTAGAAATTATAATTATCATCACACAATGAACTCCAATCAGTAGACATTGATGATCTATTGTCTGTCTTCTTGTAATGACCAATTTTCCCAGGATGCTGCTTGTTAGGTTAGATTTGTGGATCTACCAGAAAACTTAACATGAGCCTCATAGACTATGCAAGTAGCAATTGCCTGATCAATCTTCCCGTCCGTTTTACTCTTTCTTAAAGCAAAATTAATCCATATGTCCGATGGCGCTTTCGAATTTTTCACCAGGTTGTACTCAGCCATGCTTAAAACACTTGTTGCTAGAAGTCGATGTCAGTTAGTCATCAATGTCTGCAAGGTGCTTTTTTGTTAACATAGAGAAGCTAAAGCTTCAAAAAGATGAAGATTTACATTGATGTAACTTCCGATACCCAAACTGCAACTTCCCAGGGAAACAAAATATAAATGTTACTGAAGCAGATCACCGAAGGTACAGGTATGGAATTCAATCGGTCGTTATCAATCGTAAACTATTTTAAGTGGTGAAACATTGCTAATATTAATTTATTAAAATAACAGTTTCATTGCAACTTTTTATCAAAATTTACGTCAATATCGTATTATACCAATATAATATATTTATATCGCAATTATTGTATCGCCGGTTCAATGCCACAATGTACCGATATTTGATATTATCGATATTATCCTACTACTTTATATTGGTACCTTCAGGAGACAGATGATGGAGTTGAGTAAAGATGTACAGCCATGATGTAATTTTGTTGCAATCAGAGAAAAGTTTTCCAGCTTGGATCACCACGTTTGTGGTGTTGAAAAGACATTCAAGGCTTTTCTTTTGATCTGCACTCTGCTTTGTAAAGGCTTGAGCTATTGGGGTCTTGATGTTGGGGGATATGTTTTATTTACTAACAATAACCTTTCTGGTGCAAGTAAAATGCTCTTTGCTTGATATCAGTGGGTCAGTTTTAAAATTTAACATGCCTTTGAATAAGGCACTTGAATGATTTGCAGGCTCCGGGTATGCCGTACATTCTGAACAAAACATAAGCAACCTCTTTTCATCATACTCATCCTGGTATGGCTAAGTCTTTTTTCATTGATCCTGGAAGGTCCAAATATGTTTATTTTTATCATAGTTTGCATCCTTTTCGGACCTGGAACATTTGAGGTCCTGCAGTGCAGCATGTCTTGTAGCAGACAAATTCCTTGTGGTTGATTCTTGCCTCCTGCCTGTAAATCCATATTTAAACAAACTCATAGTCATCCATCTAGAACACACGGTAAGCTGATACTGTTGATGCTTAGTTTTAGCTATGGTTCAGAACAGACAAATGTTTGATTGGCAAAGATCAAGCATAGACTGGTGATCCTTATGTTGCATGCAAAGTTTGCCAATTTCCAGTGACATTTTCCACCACAAACCTCTCACTATCCATTTACTTCCGCTTGTGTCAATGCATTTTTATGAGTCTTTTTGGACGATTTAAGGATTAAAAAATCACATTTCCTTCAATTTTGTAGGAACCAGTTAGAAATGCTAAAGGTCTGATGGGCTAGTGCTGCTTTAAAAAAAATTGGTCTCTGACCTCAGACTAATTTTCAGCCCCGGACTCCAGTGTTTTTTAAAAATCATTAATTTACAACAAGCAGACTTGCTACCTAGAAAATACATAACACCTAATTGATGGGCATTTCCAGTAAAGTCCACAGATGAAGGTTTTTTTATCAGGTTCCCAAACAAGTCTAGGAGGATGACAACAAAAGTTTTGTTGCAAGTATTATTTTTTTAATTCAAGCCTAGGCTACACATATTTTGATTGTAACGTCTAATGTACAGACACACCACAACACAGAATAGTTTTTTTTAAAAAAACATAGTTGGAGGGACTGATGTAACGTCTGTTGTACAGACCCAGGTGCAATTGTTCAATTATTGGATTTTTTATAAGTCCATCAAATAAGCTTTCACACCTCTTTTGTCTTATGCACTGTGGCAATAGAATGTTTAAACAGTTGGGAAAACATAATGACCAAACAAATACATGTGATTATTATGTCCAAGGTCTGACATGTCAAGTTAGCAAATCGTCATTTGACAGTTTTGAGCTCATTTGTCGGACATGTCAGGCAAATATATAGATTTTATGATCTCTGCTATCAATATATGCAAGAGATGTTATTAAGACGCCAGGATCCATTAAGTTTCTCATGATAACATAAAGTGACATAGAACAGTTTGAATTAATTTAATACCTTACATATCAATTTGCACACATCATTGTAGAAATTTGAAATAAATTCCTTTGCACTTATAGCAGGCTCAGTGGTTAACATGCTAGAATGGCAACCGAAAGGGTGTGGGTTCGAATCATATCATATGATCAGCCTGGGTCAACTTCCGTGACGTGTCCTTGGGCAAGACACTGTGCCTTGGAACTAAATAACCTAATTTGTGTTGCTGTGCTATAAAGGATTAAACCAAACTAAACATTTGCACTAGATCAGAGGTCATTGAAGGGTAAAAATGCATTGTCCTGAACAAGGTGTTCACTTGATTTCATCAGAAAAATGATAAACACACCAAATATCCACTAGTTTTGTATCTTACAGTAACTGCTGTTTTTTGTACAAGATAAAATTCTGCTTCATATTAAGAAGTCACGGTCAAAATACTTTCTAAATGAAGACTTTGACCTTGGTGGACCACTAACCGTCGGAGCTCTTTAATGCACAGAAGGCAAATTAAGTTAAAATAGTGACCAAAGTATTAATTCATGCATTCAAGTAAAAGTCAATGAAAACCCCATATTTCTGTTTAAAAATCTCAAATTGATAATGTCATTTAGAGTTGTCTCCTCTGCCATGTTTGTTGTAAAATATGAAATGCTACACTTGTGTTACATGGATATAATATGGAGGGATTTTTGTGTTTACTATAATAATTTTCATACAGTCATGTTTTATACCTTGCTTTATAGGTATTGGTGTTGACACACATGTTCACAGAATTTCAAATCGGCTTGGATGGACACAGAAACCAACTAACCAACCTGAGAAAACCAGAGTGGAACTGGAGGCATGGTTACCAAGGTACATTTGTCATGATAAATATTTCACATCAGTAACTTAAAGTTTCTGTTGAATGAAAATATATAAATGATATCCATCATAAATTATATTAACTTTGGCAAATATGATCCATAATGAATCATTGTTCCTATTGGCACAATTTGAATCTGCATTTAAAAAATCAGAGGCAGTAAATTACAAGGTATGGATAATAGAATATAGTGACTATATATTAATTCATAAGTGCCTAGGATCAGGTAGCATATGAATCAGTTTATTGGTTAAAGACGCAAATCTTTGCACATGACCGTTATGCTAAAATGTACATATATTATTTTATTATTTTTTGCACACTACTTACCATATATACTTGCGTATAATCCAAGTCCAAATGCAAACAATATATACCCTGATTTGCTGGCTCATGTGACGGCAGATCTGGGTCTATGCAGTTTGCATTTGGTATTAGCTTATACGCAAGCGTATACAGTAGTTTAATTGTTGACTAAATATGGATACTTCAACTCATAAAAACATTTGCAGAAACATCATCAGAAAGGAAATGAAAGTGACAATTTTTTGTTTGTTTGTCTGATAAGGTTAATTTGAGGTTTAAAAATACTAAATATTATTGTACCTTCACCCTTTTAAATGGGTCATAGGTAACTCTTAAGTTGTACTTCTTGCTGCAGAAAATAAATTTCATGTGCATTATGGATACCATCCAGCCATAAAACAATATTGAAGTTAAATGTATGAGTCTACACATATGTTTATTTGGATGTTCATAGGATTCATTTGTCAGAGTTGACATTGCTACATTAAAAAATATGCATCCATATAACTATTATGTTAAAGCATTGCTACATAAAAATACTCTTCTGTATTACTATTATGTCAATGCAGTGCTGCATAAAAAATATGTTTCCGTATTGCTGTAACTATGGTATGCAAATAACTAAAGTAAAATATTAATCTGAATGTTAAATATTACAAAATACACACATATCTCAATTCAAATAAGGAATTCTTCCATCCATAGAATGGACTCTTCCATCCATCTGACCCTTAACATTGTTTGTAATTACTATTATTATTATTATTATTATTATAAAGGCTGGGTATATAGGATTTCTGGTGTCCATTCATCACACAACTAGTTCCAGTTTTTGATGAATTGCTGTGAAACTTGCTTAATGTTATGGTCATCACATGAAGATGCATATTTTGACAAATCATTGTTTTCCAAACTTTTAAAAAGAGTTATTGCCTTTTTTGACTTGCATTTTATGACAGAATCTTGTGAATGCATCTAGTCTTCAAGTTTTCAGTAGATTACGTTGAAACTTGGTGGATGTTTTCATCATTATCTAAAGATGTGCATATCAGTAAATCACTATACTCCTGCAGTTTTGTTATAGTTATGGCCCTTTTTGTTATAGTTATGGCCCTTTTTGTCTTGAGCTGAATGCAGTGTATGGCAGAATGTTGTCAGTGCAACTAGTCTCACAATTTTTGATGAAGGACTATATCAACAATTCACTGTACTCCTGCAATTTTCTTAGAATTACTGTCCATTTTGACTTGGAGCTTGATATAATGTAAGACGGAATCTTGCAAATGCAACAAGTCTCACAATTTTAAATTGATTATCTTTAAGCGTACATGTTACGGTCATCATTGAAAGATTTACATATTTGCAAATCCCTATGCTTACCCAATTTTTTGGGTTTAGTTTTTTACTCTTTTTGTCTTGCAGCTGAATGCAGTGTATGATAGAATCTCGTGAATGCAGATAGTCTCACAATTTTTAATGGGTCTCCTTGAAATGTGGTACATGTTATGGTCATCATCTGAAGATGTGCATACCTACAAATCCCTTTGTTCCCCCAATGTTTTTGTTTTTACTCTTTTTGATTTGCAGCTGAATGCAGTATATAACAGAATTTTGTGAATTCAACTAGTCTCACAGCTTTTGATGGATCACTATGAATCTATTATGTTCATCACATGGCTATTTATGTGCTGAGATGCCATTAAATGCTAATATATATCGTCATGTGAAGATGTACATGGTGACAAATTGCTGTGCTCCTGCAGCTTTTGTTAGTATTTCAGTTTGTACTTAGAGCCCGATGTAGTGTATGACAGAATCTTGTGTGCATCACTAGTCTCAGTTTTCGATGGATTGCCATGAAACTTTGTACAAAATTATGGTCATCATCGGAAGATGTGCATATCAACGAACCACTTTCTGACACAATTTTTGTTGGAGTTATTTTCCTTTTTTGTCTGTCAGATCATGGTTATCATTTGAAGATGCACGTATTCACAAATCATTGTGCACCAGTGATTTTGTAAGAGGTAGTGCCCTTTTTTATTTACAGCTGGATGTAGTGTATGACAGAATCTTGTAAATAGTTTCTTTTGCAGTTTTCAGTGAATTGCTGTGAAACTTGGGACATATTACAGTCATATTCAGAAGATGTGCATGCTGACCATAAAAACCATAAAATCCATAAAAACAATCAGCTGAAGGAGTAATTAAAAACTCATGAAATTGTTACTGGTTGAAGATTATAGATTCATTATCAAATACAGAAAGAAAAGTGTATGATCGTGAGTTACTTTTTCAGTGTGAAATAATTACTGAGATCATGTCAGTTTTCTGCAACAGAAAGTCAGTGTGGCCAATTAATGGCACATTGTAAATCGTTAATGAATTTCCAAGTTCTCTTGCACCATTTGTTGACTTTATCATTTTCTCTGACATAATTGTTATTTACGGTTATTAAAATTGTATAAGCATTGTTCTTTTTTATTTTTTAATAAGAGAAGGACATCACATCCACGTCATTTTAAGTCCAATCTCTTTCAGAGTTCACAGCGCTTTGATACACATTCATTTTGCAAAAGTAGGCATCTTAAGTTAAAGCTCGATGCAGTATTTGACAGAATCTTTTGAACTCAGTTAGTCTTGCGGTTATTGATGGATTTCTGTGATTCCTGATATCATGGTCATCATTAGAAGACGTGCATACTGACTAATCATTATACTTTCATATATCTGTCTTAAGTCAGATGTATTATGTTAAGACACAGTCCGTCTATCGGTTAACATATGTTTGTCCATTCCACAACGAGGTTTGCAGGTCCATGCTGTCACTGTTTAACATCCATAGATATTTTGATGAAACTTTACCCACTTGCACCATACAATAATCATTAGTCAAGTCCCTATCAGCCGTTTACAATATTCTTATTACTATATAGTATTGCACATAGGATCCCAAGTGTAGGGGACACTGCGTCCCCCTCATTTCAAATCTGGAGGACACAACATTTTAGAGGGACAAATGAAAATAATAGTACATAATGCACTAATAGTGCCATAAAAATGAGATAATCTTGATTGCTTCAACAGTTTTGCCACCTTCACTTTGTGGTCTGCACGCTACTATCATATTTTCATTGAACACTTTCATTATTACAATAAAAGTTTTATCATGTGCTCAAGTAACTCATGAAAACATTATTTGGTTAACCTGAAATATGCTGCACCATGGAATTTTCCATTCCGGATCTTGCTCTCTCTTTTAACTTTAGCGCACACTCATTATCTACCAGCATTTATTATAATAAATACCTATGTTTTCTGAATTACTTTTCTTTCCAAAGTAACGAATCATTAATTACATGACAAATTGTGTATCTGCATAAATTTAGTCACTTTTGTCAAGCTCAAAATAAATTAAATTTTCCTTGCTGTAGGGGTGACTTTAACATTGAAAATACGTAACACTTTACATTGCAACTAAGCCAACTATCACAAACTTTGAATGTTTTCATTGCCAGATACATTGTTTTAAAATAGATATTCATTGTCATCTTACAGTTTTATCACCTTTTGCGACTTTGGACATTGCTAGCGTGAACAGATACATAGGTAGACATCCACTAATGAAAATTTGTATGTGTAATTTTTTATTTTTTCTAATGAAGAAGCGTGCTCAGGAGGGCACGCAGGGTCAAGATTTGAGGGACATGGGACACAAAATTGTGGGAAACCAGAGAGCCCACGCTCTATGTGCAACACTGTATATAATGCTTTTTTCTGAATTGCAAAAATACGTTTCTTTTAACTCTCTCAACTCTTCGTTTAACCTTTGACCCCATAATTAATCCTTTAACCTTTTGTCCTCACAACTGTTTAAATTCCAGTTCATATTTTTATATGCCCATTTTAAGTCTGGCATATTATGCTGTGGCATTGTCCATCTATCCATCCATTAACATTGCTTGTCCGGTCCATAACTTTGCCACAGTAGATATCATGACTAGACAGTGTATTTTGTACTGTAGCCAGGCCATCTGCCTTAGAGTCAAGCTCATGGTAAAGGAAAATGTAATTCTCTGACTCGTACCCATATATAGAGTGACTTTTGAATCACATAAAATATTGCAATGGAACTTCAGCCAATTATAGTCGCTATGTCACTTACCATAGCCATGTCCCCTGCCTAGAGGGTAAGGTCATGGCAAAGGAAAATGTAATTTTGTGACTTTTATCCTTATGCAGTGTATAACTTGTAACCACTTAAGATACTTTTATTAAACTAAAGTCCATTATATATCATGTATAGACAGTGTCATATACTATAACTGCACTCACTTCCTCAAGATGCACGTCACAGCAAGGGAAAATGAAACTGACTTGTATCCTTGGCTGGTGTATAACTTTTGGACCACATATTCTATTTTAATAAAACTTTAGCCAGTTATATCTCTTGACTAGACAGTGTGTCAGATGCCATAGCCACATCCCCTGTCTTGAGATCAAGGTCAAAGCAAGAGAAAATATAGACCAGTGATCTCAATTCATATACAGTATAACTTCTAAACCAATGAAGATTTAACGTAACTTTAGCATTATATATATAAATCATGACTTGACAGTGTCTCATGTATTCATTCATACCCCCTGCTTCAAGGTCAAAACATGTGATAATGTATGTCAGTAGCCTGATTCCATATCCAAGTTGTCACTTTTCAACCCATACAGATATTTTGATGAAACGTTACCCAGGTCCATACCTTATCAAATAATAGTCAAGTGCTCAAAAGTCTTAAGTCACTAGATGGGTGTATCATGTGCCGTTTGTGGTACTCTTGTTTTTGACAGCATGAGTCAACTAGTCTCATGGTTGTTTTCAGTTGAGACTATACTATTGACTCATCCATCATGGAGGTAAGCTGGGATGCAGGAGAGGTGACACATATTTACGCAAGTTCACCACACTTCTAGTTACTATTATTATTAATAATATTGTTTTTGCCCATATTAGTGGGAATTGAGATACAGCAGTCACTTTTTGAGCAGTGTCATCATTGCTGTCAACAGTTTGTTATGATTAAAGTTTTTCAGCAATGATTTGATCATGGACTGAACATGTCGACCCTGACCTTGTTTTACCTTTGAAGACTTATCGAAACTTTCTTAATCATTTCCAAGCTTTTTTATTGGCCACCAACAATTTCAGAGAGTATTGGAAGGACATAAACCATCTGCTTGTGGGGTTTGGCCAGCAGATCTGTCTCCCTGTGGGTCCAAAGTGTGGGGAGTGCCTTAACAGAGAGATCTGTCCTTATGCCAGAGGAAAGAGGAGGGACAAGAAGTAATATTGACACCATACCTTGCTAACAAACTGGAGTTGATCATAATGAAGGGATACTCTTTTTCACCTGTGGCCTAGTGACATATCATTTCATTTGTTTTGGAAAATTAGGAGGTTGTAAAATTCTTTTAGCACAGGGTATAGTATTTTTATTGTGAAACCAGCATGTCTTTTTTATGGCACTTGTTTAAAAACAAACAAATTATGTATTGTTTTCTATGTATGTACCATGAAACCCTGCTCTCACATGATTCTTTATAACATGAATTAAAATATAACTTGGTCGTGACGTGGCTCCTGAAATTTTAGAATAATGTTACCAGATTCTTAAAGTACAACAAAGTTTTAGTGCCCTAAAAAGATGTCTTGAAGAATAAAAATGTCTTATCACTACTTTTTTATAAATAAAGATGTAAAAAGTTTCTATTTGACAAAGTTCATTATGAGTTGTGTCAATAGTCAATCACTGCACTTCAATCTTTGCTTATTTGAAAGACATTAGCTCTTTAAAAAGCTGATAATTGTTAATCTAATCATTATTGAACCATCAACAATAAAGCCATTAAGTCTTCTTTGCATTTGTCTTAAGTGCATCCTGATACAATCATTGCCCAGTCCAGGGTAAACAAGAGCCAACAGATGTTTGTTCTGTCGACTGGCATACACAATCAAGTGCCAGTGGTTGAAAAAAGTTTCTCACGTGAATTTATAAATAAATTAATTTACCTACCTAATTAGGTTTGGTTTGGTTTGGTGCTTTATGGCACCGCAACACAAGTTCCTAATTAGGTAATTGTTAATCATCAAAGTCAATCTGACAGCTAATGGTTGTTAAAATTATCAGGCACTGCTTCATAAAAACATCAAAAACAAAAGTCACCCATCATGCATACATGGCTTGGCCATGGTGTCAGATCATGCAATCAATCAACCAGTATATTAATACTTACAGTATTCAGATCGTACTGTTTGACACTGATTAATGACCTTAACATGTACATGTTCCTTATCTACTTTATGTTATTTTTGCTTTACTTTTTTGCATTGAATTCACACACACCATGATACATGCTTAAATTACTTACAATTATGCTTCTTTGTGCATATTTTTGATTGAATTATTACAGATTTACTGTAATATCTGCAGTGAGATTGATTTCCAAGTCTGTGTTTCAGTACTGTAACTGTTCATGCTATATATGTATGTATCAATGCTTAGAATCAAATATTAAATCACTATGTTTTCACTATTTCTCATTTAGTTTCCATTGTTTTAAGATGGTAACTGTGGCAGTACATAGTTTTTGTACTCCTATACAGCCCCTTCTTTCCTCAATTTATAGAGCCTTCTTGATATGCATTCATCATATTACTTAGTTAACTGACTTGTCATGTTATTGCATGATATGTTGCATTCTGGATTTCAATCATTGTGTTATAGTGGGGTTTCACTGTGTGCATGTTTGTATGTATGTTGAGCCCAACAAGTGAAATTTTGCATTTTGCTGTTTATTACATTTAATGAGGCAAAAAAATAGAAAGGTTTCTATAATAGTTTTCCAAGATGAGAAAGTGACATGGTTTAATGTTCCATTTCTGTAGAGTCTTGCAACGTTTACATGCAAGGTGTTCTGGGCAAGGAGTCATGCACTGATGAAACACCTCACAAATGTTAAATTAGTTTTTAGCTCACCTGACCAAAGGCCATGAGACCTTATGGCATGGTTATGTGTCCATTTTCTATTGTCCATCTGACAACATTTGCTATTTTTACTTCTTCAAAACAGCTGAGCCAATTTCATTTAACTGGATATAAATGTTTCTTAGGACATCCTTTATCAAAACTGTCCAGGATGGAATCCTGAGGAGTGGTGTGACTTCCATTGCAACCTGATGGAAAACCTATTCTCAACTTCTCCAATAAGCAAACTTATTGCATTAAAGTTACATCTCAGGAAAATTTTGACACTCAAAGTATTGGACCATATGCCAATAAATACGAAGTATTTTACCTTGGTGCAATACTTGTGCAGAATCTATCATGGTACAAATTTTAGGCAGATGATTGTTATGAGAGCCACTTTGGTTTCATTTTTTGTACGAGTTTTAAATGACGATGTTTGAGTTAATTGAAAAAATGCAACAATGCAGCATGATGTCAGCTTTTTAGCTCAACTGGTCATAGACCAGAAGAACATATGGGATAGCCTATTGTCCATTGACCATCCGTCTGTTAGCACAAATTTGTTATCACTGCTACTCAAAGACTTCTTAGTAGATTGCAATGAAACTATACATACACATTCATCCCAAGGTATAGTCTAGTAATTCATAAATACAAATGGTGCTGCTCAGACATCCAGTTTGGCTGCCATAGTGGCCATCTTGAAAATCTTCTTGTAGTTACTGCTTCTGGATGGATGGACATATCAACATGGCATTTTCACCAAAAGACTTCTGATGACATCTTGTTGGTCCTAAATCAAAATGGTGCCAAAGTGACAGCCAATTTTGGTTACCATAGCAGCCATCTTGAAAACATAGTTATTGTTACTCCTGAACAGAAAATCAGATCAGTATGGGTTTTTCACCAGAAGACTTCTTATGGTGGCTGGTGTTTAGTTGGTCCTAAATAAGAATGATGTCAATCCGATATTATGAAAATCTTATCACTACTCCTTCTCAGTGGATGGTGATATTAACATCAGGTTTGCACCAAAACATTTCTTATGATATCTAGTTGGTCCAAAATAAAAATGATGCCATCTTACATCCAATATGGCTGCCACAATGGCCATCTTGAAAATCTCATTATTGGTATTCTTTTTGATTGGTTGGTCATATAGACATAGGGTTTTCACCAAAAGACTTATAATATTGTGTTGGCCACAAGTCAAATGATGCTGATCTTACATCCAGTATGGCTACCACAGTGGCCATCTTGAAAATCTTGTTATCGCTCAGGAATTTTAAAAATTGGTTTCAACACTCAGTTATTAAAAGAATATCCATCTTATCTTGGAGTCCTGGAAATTCTTTAAGCCAGTAGAGCATCAGCCCCTTTTGGGGGACTCTTCTGTGCATGTTGCCTTTCCCTCTTTTGCATTCATATAAGGTCATTATATTAGTTGGTTTTAACATGAATCTGTATTTTTACCTCTGTGGGTATGAATTTATGTAAATTTCTTTAATAATATACATCATACCTGGGGCTAAGCTTAAAAAATTGTTTGCAGTTGCTGACCCTCCCCTGAGAGGGCTGGATCAATAGGTTTTCTTTTTTTTTTTACCCCTCAGTGTTCAGGTCACATAAGTAGTTAAAAAGTATCTGTGGGAAATCAATTTACCAGGCTTGGGTACTCCATCGACAGCATTTGAATAGTGTATCTTCATCACCTGCTTACTCTTTATGCTTATTTGCAGATGAATTGTCAGAGCTTTCTTGTACCAAAATAAAGACTTTGTTCAGTGTCAGTCTACAGTAATTATTTGGTCTTTTTTCTCTTCATGCCAGTATAACTATCTTTTCTGATACCTAATTATCCAGTGCTCTGGGCAAACTTGCTGTGTAAACTCTAAGCACAGTGAGCTGTGAAATAAAAAATATGTTGAACAATGTAAAGAAAAAGTATTAAGTAAACTGAAAGAAAGTCTTCAAGGCAGTTGCTGGTGTACTAAATTTGGACCATAAATGTATATGGTCAAATATGTAGACAATTATTCAGCTTCAAAGTAGAGTGCCTGGAAATCACTCATCAAAAAACATGTAACATTCTGTATAGAGGTGGAAATCACTCATAACAAAACATGCAACATTCTGCATAGAGGGAAAAAAAGTTGGTTCTTTATTGTTTACCATGGAAAATCTCCCTCCTCACTTTCGCTTTAGGTAGGGAATGGCCTTCACTAGTGCTAAAGGAACTGGATACAAACATGTTTTGTATATCTTCAGCAGGTAACAGAGATTGATATGTGGAAGAAGGAAACAAATGTCAGTTTCAAATTGAAACAGTTTTTATTAACATTTAGAAAACTTTAAATCCTGATTTTCTTTTGTAACACATTATAGACTTTGATGCTCTTATGGTTAAATATTTACTCTTAAGGATAAGAACAAAAAACTTTTAGTAGAATGACTAGAATTTCAGGTATGACTAGAGCTTTTGTACAAACTTTGCCAAATGTACACGTACATGTGATTTAAAATTTTTAGAAAATATTTTTAAAAAAAACCCTATTACAGTTTTGGAGGCAAACAGTTAATACAGTGAAATATTTTTTCATACATATAATACAAAATATAAAAATGAATACTGCAGTGTTATTAAAAGATGCAACTAATGAAGCTTCATGGTATATCATGGTACTTTGACAAAATACAAACAGATCACTGGTGTATTTCCAGCATAAAAACTCTCACTTTTTCTACTTTATGGATTTGAGTGTCTATGTGCCTATAAATACTTAGACAATTCAATGCAAGTAATTGATTACTAAATTAAAACCATTCCTACTATGAACTATTTTGATTTGAGTATTGTTAAAACAAGCATTCTATGCACATCATATACAAGTGCTTTAACCCAGTCCAGCAGTTTTCAAACAAATATACATGTTTGGTTTCTCTAGGACTAGTAAATGCTGGGAAATTTACAACTATAGGTCTCAGTAATGATTAACGTTTTTTTATGTCATTTAATATATGCATATAATTAAACAATTTTTTTTTAAAATTGAAAAAAGTACCATTATGTACCTGGAAGCTTATTTCAAGTTTTTATCGAACTCATGCACAACACTTATTGGTTCTAAGCAGTCAGGGTGAAATATTTGTGCTGTGAAGTTTACTCAAAATGCCAATTTCTACGGTGTCAGCCTTTCAGAGATCTTCGTTTTGTCTTCAAGCAGTTCATGTACGATGTCCATCCATATATACTGTATATACTCATGTATAAGGCAATACCAACTCCAAACTGCATAGACCCAGATCTGCCATCGCATAATGTGCCGGCAGATCTGGGTCTATGCAGTTTGTAAGAACTCGTCAGTAGAAACAAACATCATAGACCCTGATATGCTGGTGAAATTCCCTATATAATTAGCCTGCATATAGCAACTACGGTCTATACTCGCTTATAAGTCGACGTTTTTTTACTTAGAATTCGACTCATGCAGAGTAGGGGTCGTCCTATAAGCGCGACATTAAAAAGATAAAAAAATCTTTGGGTAATGTTGGACTGTGCTTGATGCAATAAAAGTTTTGATTTAATTTGTATTTTCCTTTTCCACTTGTCCGATTTAATTCCCAAGTGATATTTCCCAAGTTATCTGCCAGTGCACATGGGCCGAGAAGCCTTTGGCTTGTAAAGGGACTCACTTTGTTTTCAAGTTGACAATCCTTTTTGATCGAGCCGCCAATCTATACTGTTCAGTGCCAAGTAGAGTTCTACAACTTACTGTGCATATACTTTGACCTTAATCTCCTTTGCTTGCAGATGCACCACATTCTTTGCTTTCTCACGTGACAACCCTTTGATCGAGCTGCGAGTTTGATACATGTTCAGTACCAAGTAACAGAGGGTGGCTATTTGAACTCCCTGATATCTTGCCGCACAATTGACATGTGTTCAGTTGCAGCCTTTAATAGATTTCTGACTTTATGATCAAAGTGTTACTCACAGAGCCCAAGCTCAGTCTTTGCATAAGCACCCGCATATGACAGTAAAGCCGAGAATCGGAGTTGGACAAGATTTATGATGACTAGACGACGACGATTTACAATGACTAGACGCCGATGTAGGATTTCAGAACTTTATCAGACAATGAGGATTAATTCTTGGACTTTGTAGCAGATGACATTAGATAGTGACATTTATAGGATACTGTTAATCACAAAAAAGTGGACTTAACTTTCATTGTTTATTTGTACGACGTGTGGAATTAACATATTACGGGATATTGTGAATCAGATCATTCTGAACTTCTATTTTTATACCGGTATGAGACCTATATTTGAATTCGTGGATTTATCATATAAATGGATTTAAAATGTCAAGCATTATGGATTTCAATGGACTTTATTACACAAAGATGGACAAATTGTAAGTTGTCAATTGATTTGTGACATATTTCACTCAATAATATAATTGTATTTTACACTGGTTTTGTCTTTATTTTTCTTATCTATCTATCCAGTTTGGCTTGTTTATATTTCCAAAGTGCGTTTCCGACTCACTAAGAAGTCACCCCTTCAGAAGGATCTGACTTCCAAAATACACCCCGACTTATAGGAGGGTCAAAGAGAAAATCACTTTTTGCAGCCGTAAAAGGGGGGGGGGGCAACTTATAGCCGAGTCGACTTATAATCGAGTATATACGGTACCTGTTCAATGTGACCAGCAACTGCTATTTACAATCCTGTAGACTTTTATACACAGCACATAGTGACCAGTTTTTTTATGAGATAAGTCTGCTTTATCCCATCTGAATTAATCACATCCACATTAAAAGACACAATCTCATTTGTTAGTTAATTTAAACAATTGTACCTAACTATGTTTGCTATATTTTTGCTTGAGTCTTTGTGATCAATAAATGCGCCATATGTTATCTTTGTTCTATCTATCCATCTACTCAACTCTCAATCTAGTCCATGTGTCTACCCAGTGGTGGTGCGAGGGTTCAAGGTGCCTAGGGGCAATGTTCTTTAGTGATGCCTCTACTGAGGCGCCCAGGGGCAATATTCTTTAGTGGCACCCCTACTTTGGTACAGAGAACAGTTTTTATGTCAGTTGCCAACCTCTCTCCTCCTCTCCCCCCTCCCACACAATAAATATGTTTTATGAAGGATTGGCCCCGTTAGACTAAGGTGATGGTGAAATACTATGAAAATTTCAGCTGCAAAAAAAAGCTCACAATGGCACCCCCTTTACCTGGCACCCAAGGGGTAATTGCCCCCTCCCAATCCTTTCACACTGCCACTGTATCTACCCAGCTCTATATGACTACCTATTTTCTTTCTTTTATGCTGTCCGTTTTTTCTCACATTCCCATTGCTTCGTTTCTTTCGAATCCACCTATAAGACTTGTACCTGTATATAAAGATCATCTGTCTAATACAGATCACTTTTATGTGTTCCCCAGGTTTAACTATTTGAAGTATATGATGGTTTAACTTCGTTGCCATTAGAGCATCCATTAAATAAAATTTTAAGCAAATAATGACCTGCATTTATTGTCATTTTACCCCAGATGAATAATATTACTGATAGTAGGTTTCAGCCCAAAGTGATATAGCAGACTTAGGATTTTGCTCCAATTTATCTATCTTTTCATTCATTATACTCTGCGGTACATGAGGTATTTTTTTTATTGCATGTGAATGGTGAGACATAGGTATTACTTTTCCAGCAGTGACAGTGCCCTCCCCAGTGTGAAGATTTTATGTTTAAAAGTTTTTTTAATTCATACAACTTCGACATCAGCACTGTATTTCACTTAAACTTTTGTATAATATTACTATATGCTTCAAGTTTGAACCCTGATATGCTAGGACTCTGACTCACCTGTGTCAACTGAAAGATATGCCATTAGATGCTCCACTGGACCCTTATTTTGACATAAGAAGGGTTATTGTATTGCCATAGGTACCTGTATACCCAGGTGCACCTTAACAACAGCAGAACCTCAATTATCTAAATTATGGGTATATTTAAACCATCTCCATGTCCCATAAACATTTCTGAGGTATACAAATACAGAATTAATTATGTGTTACATACAAATACAGAATTAATTTGAATGCATCAGGAAAATCATAAATGCATAAATATGCCAAAATTGCTTCTAAATGTAGACAGTTGTAGCTCAAATCACTTCTAACCTTTGAAGCTGTACAATGCGTAAAGAGTAAGTTTGGTCATGATGGCGGTCAAAGTGTCAGTTGTATTCTTTATTTGTCTTCTATTACAAGCTTGAATTTTGTATTCATTTAGTAGCAGTCATTTTGATTATCAACTTATGGCCATTATTCGTCCACATATATATTTTAAAATCCTTCCAACACAAAATTGACTGCTCAGAGATATTTTGATATACATTTTACTTTTTCCACCTGCATCTCCATCTTTTTTCTTTGATACCTTGTCTACCAGCTTACCTTGACATCAAAATAGTGCATTATCACTTTTGCATTTTCCTGCCATGTTATATTTATACTTTACATACTTTTAATTTTATTTATCTATAACTACTACATAAAATTTAGTAAAATATCTTTGATATTAACTACTTTTATTAAGGCAAAGCATGTAAGAAGTTTCATCTTCGGAGCTTTTACATTCTGTGCAAGTTCTAATAAAGAAAGTACACCATCAAACAATGTGTTAATGTTTATTACATTTTTCCACATATCTAACACATACATTTCACACCAGGCAACAAATATTATTTCTATATAAAATCTTATATACCTTTATTATTGTATCACCAGTAATTGTTAATGTTAATTACTGTAAATAAATATCACATAAGAAACAGTACAAATTTATTGCAGTATTAAGGACACAGATACTCAGGACACAAGATGAAGACCACTTTATGCCTACTTACTGTTTCATAATGTTTAATAAAACTATAAACACATGTACTTATACTTGCTGCCATATTTTCTCTGATGCGAGTTTTAAAGAAGAAATTGGATGCAGAATTTCATCAAATATGTTTTTTCTAAATCAGAAGCCAATGTTACATTAACCAGAAATGCTTGCGTGACATGGACATTTTGTAAACACAGTCAAAATACATTTTGGGACATGTTGTTGAAAACTTTTTTAAAGTGTGGAATCTGATAGAAAAATTTCAGTGATAGTTCAGAATGTACGCCGCCAAATTCTAAAAAAGAGGTCTTGTCTTGTAAAAGTAAATCAATGTAGCCAATCAGATAACACTTTTGGCATTACTTTTTGAAGAGAAATATAGAAAAATGACTATTTATGGGAATAATAAACCATTTACATGCAAACTTAGTCCAATAATATAGTGGTTATACTTTACACAGTGTGCTAAGTTTAAACAATGGCCAGAGTTATAATAGTTGCTGGAGCCCAAGGGTTCAAATACTTTCCAGTGTTTGGGAAAACGACTGAACTCGGTAAACCATTTATCATAGTGCTTCTATGATGAAACAAATTATTTACTTATACACAACTTGTTTCAACAATCTGTTCTTGATTGACACATGCAATTCAGATTTTGAATATGGCAGACGTCACAAATCGCAGGCCACGACGCCTTTATCTGGCTGATACAAGCCCGATCATGTAAGAATTTGACAAGCTTAATCATCTGTAAGTTCAACGGTTATCCCATTATGCCTACATGTCTTATTTTTTCAGCAGTAAATATGAAATATAAAGCTATTATTACAAGTTTGAATCTATGGCAGCTTTTGGTTGATTTACGCTACTTCAACAAGTGATAAGGCTTAGCGTTGTTAAACAGCTACATTTATGAAAAACTATTGATCTCATTGATATAACTGTTTTAAGATGGTAATTGTAAGGTTTGTCAGTTGCAGTTTAATATTGCATATTTGTATTTAAATTCAGTTTTGTGTGTGCGTGTGTGTGTGGGGGGGTAAATAAGTTGAGATGTACATGAAAGACTGGTCCATTGCCAATGTATTGCCTCATTTAATAAGATATAAATATAGGAACAAAATAATGATATAGTATTGCACACAATCTTGTTTGTTCGATTCTCTTCTCTAAGTATGTACAGTATCCTACATACATTAAAAGGAACTTTCTCTTTCTCTTTTTCTTTCAAACTTACGCCATTTTAATATCTAAATTAATATATCTTTATTAAACAGTACAGATATGCATAGAGTTATGAAGACAACAAAATTATCTAAAGCTACCCATGAGATAACCTTCCTGAAAATGTTTTCACAAGGTCACTCAGAATAGTTCAATGATACATTAGAAATGTCACTTTGTTCAGCCGAATGTATTATGCATCGGAAATAAATCTCTAATATTACACTTTTGTACATTTTCCAAATTCTAATACTGAATTTTGCGTCTGGAACTGTGTGTAAGGGGGGGGGGGGCGAGGGTGGTGGTGGTGGGGGCACTTAAGATTTGGTTGGCATACAGCCAAGCTTCTAGCGTTTGAATCTTGCCAGGATGTTCACATTTTAAATGGTATACGACCATGGCGTAACTTGGCCATGATTTAATGTAAATTTTCAACATATAAAATAAAAATTAGATTTAATATTAACTAGCATACCATATTAACTCAGATTTGTCAGAGGCTGAGAAATAAAATCAATGAAAATAAAACAAAAAACATTTTAATTTTAAGTCCGTGAACATTTTAAATTACAATTTCCATTTTTAGAAATGTCACAACTTTGACTTGAGAGAATCTTCAAACTGATTCGAGAACGAATGATTTTAATCCTAAGTTTCCTGTTAATTTCCAGTGCAAAGTACTCTGTAGCAAGCGACAAAAAATGTTTCTTTCAGAGATCAACTTGATAAGATCTAGAAGTATTTCATTAAACTTCTGTTACAAAATTACAATGCACATCTTACGTTTACACTGAAGGAAAATCGCCAAGTCACTAAAATGTAGATTTTTATAAGACTTTGAATAAGATGATATTCGCTAATAACAATAAAAAAAAGAGAAACTGAATACCATCTGCCAAAAGTGGCTATAGTACAAAGACAAATTGTAAATGTGCAGCGGTAAAGTTATGTGCAAGTTACAACATAAAATAATGAAAACTGCATGGAAGCCCCGTTGTCTTCATTCTTTCTTCTCGGTAATTAAGTCCCTTCCATTCCACTCCCCGCCCCTAAAGGGCCGTTTCAATTTCTAAGACCGTTGTTAGGAGGAGTTGAGTTAAATTACGTAAAGAAACACGCACGCAAATTGAAAAGCGGGTCATGTGTCTTCAAAATTTATGAGAACAAAACATTAAGAAACAGAAATATATTCAATTTGCTATATAACGAACCTTTCCGTAAAAGTTTGAAGTAGCCTATTGATGAAATGCAATCTTTCCGGGGCTAGCCCTAAGGTAGTTATATGTATCTCTCAGAGTTGCTGGACTGAACTAATAATTATAACATTATGAAATGAGAGAAACATCATCGTGTCCGAAATCCAAGCATTTTGATTGGATCCGTTACGACTGTGTGTCAGAACGATTAATTAATCTGACTTGCGCTTTGAAACACTTCAGTAGAGTTGCCAAATTGGCCGCCCACTGTCGTTTCCATATGGAGGAGGGAAAAAATATTTGGATTTACAAAATTGAACACTTTGCAGGAGGAAACATTGACAGCTTTGCGTCAGAAGCAAGAGGTCTTCATATCCATCAAAACTGCAGGTGGAAAAAGTGTATGCTACAAAGCATTCCGCCTGCTGTGGCGACAAAGGAACGATGGTGTGTGCCAGGTTCTTGGTATCTCCCCTTTGTATTCTATTATACAAGAACAATGCGACTATCTCAACGCTTGGATTTAGTGCTACCGATACTGCTGGAAAAAGCGGTGACTATGTTCAGATCGGAACGTTTGAGTTTGTATTTTCTTCGCCAGAGTCGGTGGTAACAGAATCGATCACACGCGGGTTTCAGACGATGGATGAAGTTATGCATATAGCGAATCACGTAAGAAAGTCATAACGATATGTAAATATAGTATACGCGATAATATCAACAAAATGTGTTCTTTCTCAAATGGGAATACATTATTTACTCATGTTAAACAATAACGTTATGACAATCACAAAGGCCATACCTTAAGTGCGGAATTCATCATCATATAAAATACCCATCAGTGGTGATCTCATATGACAATTACATATATCTTGTGTAAGTGACGTCAAATGAAATTACTTGACGCTGCTTTTTACCTTTTCATTAAACGTTAAAATATGGAGTATATATTGTGATGTCTTAAAATCTCATGCTGGTAACTGCAGTTCACCGTCACTCTCATTACGAGCCAAGTTAAACTGTTTGTAACTACTTGTATCTCGGCATCTATATCGTTCAGTCAAATCCCACCAAGATTATTCCACCACATCTATATTGTTCAGTTAAATCCCACCAAGATTAGTCCATCCCTTCGATTTTCACTGTGTATTGGCAGTGTGAAAGTTGATCACTGACCCTTGTGTAATGAATTCAAACGAACGAAACGCCAAGCGCAATTCTTATCTAGCATGACACATACATATTGCAACAAAATCAAAATGTCATAGCGACTTGATCTAATTTATGCCCAAGTTTCCATGCTCTTCCATTGTGAAAGCGGTGTCTGTATGAAACAAAATTGCATACTCTCAAAAGCTGCTTTAACATTCCATTTTTGCAAGAAGAAGTACCAGATATGCACTACGTCGTCTCTCCTCCATCAGTTGACTGGTCCCTAATCCCAATGCAGGCAGATGGTGCCTCTATGGGCGATGTCGCTACTATCTCTCCAGTCTCCTCGATTCGCGACTTCTTCAGAGTGGCAAAAATGTCTCTGAATATGGTTTTGTAGGGTGGGCTCTCGAACTCCCCTTCTGCCGAGGAGGCGCCCTGGGTGGGCTGAAAGTCCCCTCTTCTGTGTAGTTTTAGTAACGTCTGAACCTCCTTATGGGCCAAGTGCCGGTCCTCATCTTCGTGGTAAATGAAACTACAGGGCCTCCGACCCTTTTGTAACAGAGCCTCATACTTCTTAAACAGTGACTGGTATTGCGATTCCAGCTCATTCAAAATGGACACACTAGACTTTTCCGGATCGTCCGCTGGTTCTATGGCCGTCATTGTCTCCTTACAGTCCATAGCCACTTTTTTCAAAGACTCCCTATTCCCGTAAAGACTTCCCCCACTTTCCAGTTTGACAAGTTTTCCCTCACCGCCGATCTCTGGATCATCATTTTCGGGTTCCTTCGAAATTTTGTTCTGTTCTTCTTTTGTTATTTCTTGACCACATTTAATACAATACCTTCCTGCTTCCATTTTGATTTTTTGAATATCATCCTGTAATGTTTTGTAGCGAACTAAGTCTTCCTCAAGAATGCGAATTTTGATTTCCAATGAAGTATTTTCCTCCCACAGCAAGGCAACCTCTGTGTCAAGGTCATCCCGTTTCCTTCTGTCTAGAAGCTGCTGAGCCTTCATCTGTCTGATAACCTCTTGTAAGTTTCGAATCTCAACCTCATACGGGTTGAGAGGAAGGTTTTTAAAGTTATCATTATATGTCCAATGAATTTTCTCAAACTTCAAGTCTCTGTTTTCCTTGTTGTCTGGAAGATTGGCGAGGCTTCTCGCTCGTCTGGTGTCTTTGTTCTGCTGCTTCATCAGCCTTTGCCTCTCTCTTTCCGCCGTCGTCACGTCTTCTATCTTCTTTTGCAGTTCTTCACATTTTTCCTCCAGGCGTTCTACCTGAGAGCAGAGTCTTGAAAAACAAAAATATCATATTTGGAATATATGACGAGCATGAGCTTGAAGAATAACAACTTGTACCTAATATAGGCAAGGTATGGAAACATCATCAAATACTTACATGTATACCTATCTACATGTATTTGTGCGATATGCAATCAATCGATAAAACATCACAATTGTATAGCTCTTCTCGTTCACATGGGTTCATGAGTTTTTTCTAGACCAAATCCCATTTATCAAAGTTCTAGTTTGCTTAAAATTGTAGAAAACTTAGCCTTGCGATTGGATATAGAGGTGGAGGCAACCGTTTAATGTCCCGAACTAAAAAATCCCCCCAAGTGAGTCATCTCTTTCGCGATCCATATAGCAAAAGTTTCAACACCTTATAACTGGACTGACATATTCCTGAGGTTAGATTCCCTTCCTGATGCCAATCATCTCAAAGACTAGTACAAGTACTTCGCAAAATGCTTACTTACTTTTCAATCCTCTGCTTGTCCGCCTTGGAATCGATGACAAGTTTCTGGTTGATGTTCTCTACTTCCTGCGCGTTCCGGTCCACTTCCTCGTACATTCGGTTTTTACTCTCCATCATATCTTTCACACTGTCCAGCTGCCGAGTCAAGTACTGAGAAAAAAACAGGTGCAATGGTTGTAAACTTTGCAGACCTTACAAGTTCATATATTTCTTGCATTAGGTAATAATTCTTTTGCTCACATTCTACAATGTGTTTGGGTACATTTTAATGTACTGTCTACAATCATCGCTATGTGTTTGGGTACATTTTAATGTACCGTCTACAATCATCGCTATGTGTTTGGGTACATTTTAATGTACCGTCCTCAATCATCGCTATGTGTTTGGGTATACATTTTAATGTACCGTCTACAATCGACTGTTATAAATCTGGATAATTATGCATGTATTTATATTTGGTGATTTTGCCTAAATTGGGGAATATTTATTATTGTGCTTTTTTAATCTTATACTATTGATTGTAATGTGTGTTGTTTTCGTTCTTGAATGGCGCGATTTCACTAAAATGTAAGTTTCATTTACAGGTTTTAATTGCGAAAAAACGAAGACAGATTTAGTGATTATTTTATTGCTGGTATATCATATTTTAAAAACAAAGGTGCGGTTCATTTGATGGAAATATATTTTTGCTTCAAATATTTGGCGCAACACAAAAAAAAAAAAAAAAAAAAATGCTAACAAATCATCAACAGCATTGGGCGCAAATTTTCTACCAAAATTTATCAACAGCAGAAATGTCAACATTGACGGGACTGTCATATGGATTTGAAGTAGACATACAAAATTATCAAAAGTCAGAGTGATAAAATGAGAATATAGGTATATTGTGGAACCAAAACAACGATTGTTCATTCTATATAATGAGGAGGAATATCGCCCATTCGAAACAAATAGGTTTCGCCTGGGACATTTCAAAGAGGAAGCTGTATATTCCAAGGTTAATTTCATTAAGAATCAATATTTAAGAGGTGTTACCGATACTTCCATCTCGAAGTATGCAACAGTGGCCATCGCACAATCTTTGATCCTAAACAGAAAAAGAACTCTATGTCAAACTATCACAGCAGTAAAAAAGAAATACATTAAGCTAGGAATTGTAAGGCGAACCAGTCTATCCCATGTAATACCAGTACTACTTTAGAATATACTCACGTCCATCTCCAGCCTCTGCTCGGCGTTGACTTGCTGCACGTGCATGACCTGGGCCTCCAGTTCCCGATTTCTCTCCAACAGCGCCTTACCGAGCTCAGCCGCCAGCTGTAAGTCTGTATATAGCGGGAAAGAGAGCGAGAGAAGTCAACATCTCATGGGGTACTGATTGCATAATATCTTGAAACGGGTCATTCAATCAAAGTTTTAATTTAAAAGAGTTTTGTGACCTTTCCAAGACACGGTAGTGCATATTTATACATTTCCCTTTACTTGTGTCTATTGTAAATAAGGCGAACTTGTCATATGTACATTTGATGCTTGAAGTCTCACGGTTCTTTGTCCAATCGAAATAATACAAGTTAGCCTGGCGTGTTAAATAAATTCCTTTGCGCTCCAAGATCATAAATGCGAAAGTATCTTAAGCAATTTTTCAGATTCATTTTACCAACTTTCAAAGATGGAATCGTTAGAGCTCACATGGCAATCAAAATTAAATCCGGTCTGCGCATCGTTATTGGTCAAAATGGGAATTACTTCAGTTAAGTTTTTTAATTTTCCATTTGTTTGTGATTTTTGTTATAGGAAATAGTGCAAAAAACAGACCTCAGTCAATGGTCTAGCCCTTAGTTGTCCATGCTTTGTACCGTTTGTGTATAAGACTAGCCGCTGGTTAGTCTCAAACGGAGTCAATTTATGTAACTGTGTCATCATTTTGGCTAACACTGTAATTTTTCAATTGAAATTCAGCACTTTGCTTCTTCATGAGTAAGTTGTTGGTGGTTTTGTGAACTTTGTCTGACACCAAAACAGGTTAAATTCAATACAGGTGAAATCAGATATATCTGCTGAAAAAAGGAACAATATTTCCAACAAGATAATACAGCTTATGGATTGAGGTCTGAATATGTCGCAATATGATTATATAGGCCTTATTATGAAACAATAGGTTATAATAAAAAGTTAAGAAAAAATAACCAACAGTGCTGGTTAATTGTAATAAAGAACCCGTCTGCATGATGATTAACACTATGTCATGGCGTCACAAGTGTTCCGAGAGTGACCCATTAAAAATAGTGAAGGTCGAGTCGAGCGAAAATTTCTTGCCGGTACGTTTGAACGTGCATTTATTTACAAAACGTACGTCCATTACGTGTGACCTATTATGGGGGGTGGGGGGATATTACAGTGAAAAGATATACAATTATTTCGAACAATGCAGGTTTATCATGTTTTAGATCTAGCCTCTGTAACAAAATGGAAACAAAGCAATGTGACCTATTCTGCCTTTCAATGACGGACAGTGGCGTACTAAGAGTAAATGGCGCCCCGTAGGACGATGATGGCCCAAAGGGCCAGAATACGAGGCCCGAATTTTTATCAACTGTTTTAGGCGCCCCAAGACCTCTGGGACGCGGGGCAACCGCCCCGTCGCCCCCTCCCCCCCCCCCTGTTAGTACGTTAAGGAGATCCTTAGTTGCCATTTAATGTAGATGAAGATATGAAATTACGCCAGGAACCAATTAGCAAACCGTACGATCGGGGAAGACTTTAATGGCAGGACAACTACACGAAGGGCAGACACGCTAAGAAATGCACATTGACCACTATGGTTTTTATTCATACTCAGATTGTGTTTCGACTTAACGCAGCTTATGTTTAAAAACTACAGATCCTTTTGAACAGACGAGATTTATTCTCCATTAGGTTCATACATGTATATTATAACATTCGGCCATGGCCAGCCACACAAAGTTTACCATACCATCGGTTATCTGTCCGTAATAATAAAGGCCAGCCACACAAGGTTTATCATACCATCGGTCATCTGTCCGTAATAATAAAGGCCAGCCACACAAGGTTTATCATACCATCGGTCATCTGTCTATAATAATAGAAACCAGCCACACAAGGTTTATCATACCATCAGTCATCTGTCCGTAATAATAAAGGCCAGTCACACAAGGTTTATCATACCATCGGTCATCTGTCTGTAATAATAAAGACCAGCCACACAAGGTTTACCATACCATCGGTTATCTGTCCGTAATAATAAAGGCCAGCCACACAGGGTTTATCATACCATCGGTCATCTGTCTATAATAATAGAAACCAGCCACACAAGGTTTACCATACCATCGGTCATCTGTCTATAATAATAGAAACCAGTCACACAAGGTTTACCATACCATCGGTCATCTGTCTGTAATAATTAAGACCAGCCACACAAGGTTTATCATACCATCGGTCATCTGTCTGCAATAATAGAAACCAGCCACACCAGGTTTACCATACCATCGGTCATCTGTCCGTAATAATAAAGGCAAGCCACACAAGGTTTATCATACCATCGGTCATCTGTCCGTAATAATAAAGGCCAGTCACACAAGGTTTATCATACCATCGGTCATCTGTCCGTAATAATAAAGGCCAGCCACACAAGGTTTATCATACCATCGGTCATCTGTCTATAATAATAGAAACCAGCCACACAAGGTTTACCATACCATCGGTCATCTGTTTGTAATAATAGAAACCAGCCACACAAGGTTTACCATACCATCGGTCATCTGTCCGTAATAATAAAGGCCAGCCATACAAGGTTTATCATACCATCGGTCATCTGTCCATAATAATAAAGGCCAGTCACACAAGGTTTATCATACAATCGGTCATCTGTCCGTAATAATAAAGGCCAGCCACACAAGGTTTATCATACCATCGGTCATCTGTCTATAATAATAGAAACCAGCCACACAAGGTTTACCATACCATCGGTCATCTGTCCGTAATAATAAAGGCCAGCCATACAATTTTGATCATACCATCGGTCATCTGTCCGTAATAATAAAGGCCAGCCATACAAGGTTTATCATACCATCGGTCATCTGTCTGTAATAATAAAGGCCAGCCACACAAGGTTTATCATACCATCGGTCATCTGTCCGTAATAATAAAGGCCAGCCACACAAGGTTTATTATACCATCGGTCATCTGTCCGTAATAATAAAGGCCAGCCACACAAGGTTTATTATACCATCGGTCATCTGTCCGTAATAATAAAGGCCAGCCACATAAGGTTTATTATACCATCGGTTATCTGTCCGTAATAATAAAGGCCAGCCACACAAGGTTTATCATACCATCGGTCATCTGTCTGTAATAATAGAAACCAGTCCCACAAGGTTTACCATACCGTCGGTCATCTGTCTGTAATAATGAAGACTGTGATGTTTGCTCTTGACAGGTAATCTGCATAGTTCAGCTCTGATCAGCTTACATAGGGCAGCTACTCTAGTCTGGTCTGGCCATGTTTTAACTTAGCATATTAGAATGAGCTGACCCAAAATTAACAAAGCCTAATGGTCAATTCGTGTTCTGTTTCGATGCAGTTGTAAGATACAGGTATCAAGTCCAATATCTAGGATCACAAAAGTACCAGTTTTATATAAAGGTTTCGTGTAATAGTAGTAATAAATAAGACTCTTTCGAAGGTACCGACGCTCTCCTTCGAAGGGACTGACGCTCTACTGGCCCAAAAGAATTTCCAGAAATCCAAGATAAGTCTGTTTCTTCTTTTTTAACTTCTGAGTACCGAAACCATCTCTAATATCCTTACGAAACCCCAGCATACCAAAATTCGGTATAAAAAAAAAAACTATGGTGTTATGTTTTATTTTAATATTTTCACAAGATACCTGTAAGTGTAGTACAACAATCTTTATCACGGTTTTTGACCTTTAACCTAATATAATGGATAGAAGATCACTGAACTTGTATCAGACAATGTTAAGATATAACCACATGCTAAGCTTGGTTAAATCTATAAGTAACATTTCTTGGGGGGAAAAAAAGTTATCATTCAATGTATTCTTCGGATATATCCATAGACTGGGTTAAATGATAAAAATCCAGTGATATTTGTGATATCAAGCTTACAAGCCAGTACAGCTAAAGACCCAAGTCAAGACCGCTGACCTTAAAATCAGTGTCAGAGTGCAGGCTATCAACTTGTTCATTTGAATACAGCTACATACAAAGTGTGGTCAAATTCATTCGTATATGTACAAGTCACTGTGTTCATAAGCTCAGTGAAGTACACAAATGCAAGCAATGACCACTGACTTGATCCCAAGGTCATTTAGGTCTTGTTTTCAAAACTCCTTCACGAAGTGCGGATATGTTGGTCAGATATATACCATTTTTATTCAGAAACAATAAAATATTGTAAGCGGTGGTTTATTGAAAATTCATGTTAATGCCACCATTCGTGCAATGGAAGCAGTGAAAACAATGTTTTCGAGATGGCAGTAGTGACATGTTGGAGGTCTGATAAGCACCATTTTCATTAGAACTAGCGTCATATTGCCATAGTGTTTTAATGAAAACACAATGTCTATACGACCGTCGTAAAGAATATATATATATATATATATATATATATATATATATATATATATATATATATATATATATATATATATATATATATATATATATATATATCTGCATATAGTGTATTTTATTGAAAACCAAATGTCAATATGACCATCCTCTTAAAGAGAACTAGATATCATACGAAGTCTTTGAGTGAAAACCACACATATGAGACCATCTGTCCATATGTTCAAAAGAAGAAGCTATAACAAGATTTTTAAGATGGCTACCATGGCGGATATACTGGAGGTCTGACTGGCATCATTTTCATTTAGGCCTAGGACCAAAAGATATCATAAGAAGTCTGGTAATGAAATTCCCATGTCACTACTACTATCCATTCAGGAGAAGTAGCCGTAAAAACAATTTTCAAGATGACCACCATAGCTAGCAGCCATATTGAATATCAGATCAGCACCTTTTTTTAAATTTAGAATCAACTACACGTTTTAAGATGTCTTTTATTGAAAACCCCATGTGACTATGACAATTCTTTAGGAGTAGTAACCATAACATTATTTTCAAGATGACCATCATACCGACCAATATGGTGTGTCAGATCTGTATCATTTTCATTTAGTACCAACTACACATGATAAGAAGTGTTTTGGTGAAAATCCCATGTAGCTATGACCATCTGTTTAGGAGAAGTAGAGATAAATTTATTTGGCGGTCTGATCGGCACCTTGTCTTTTAGTACTGTAAAATTTTCCGGAGTGTGAGACGTAGGCATTACCCGATCCAGTACTTAGTACATGGCGCGGGACCCAATGTAGGTCATGCACTTGCTTTCTGCGTCACATGAGTCACGTGGTTTTGGCACACATAAGTCCCCACCCCACCCCTACGAGTAGCGCAGTTTGGAGAAATTCTATTGTCGGCACCCACAGAGTAACGATCTCTGAATAAGACTGTCCATGATACCGGTGTAAGGAAGATGAGGCCAGGACTTATAGGTGCCGAGCAACGGTCGTGCATTAGTCGCGTGCAGTTAGACATTGGATGTGCCAGGTTCCCAGAGCACGGTACTTTCTTGGCGCTTCTAACATTGTATATATTTAAGTTAGACAGATAGCCAATATATTTGTTGTAATCACTTTCTTACCATTTGGGTGCAGGCTGCATCAGGGAAAATTCTTGTTCGTCGAACAGATAGTCAGACCATTATCTGTATATATTTGGTCGCATGCAGTATTATGCTATATCCCAAGAAATAACTTGGGTCACAGACCTCTACAGATTACAGTACCAATAAGTCTGTTCGTGAAAACCCCATGTAGATACAACCATCCGTTCGGGAGCCGCGGTAGCCCAACTGGTAGAGTTTCGGACTCGTAATCCAAGGTCGCGGGCTCAGTACCCACGCAGGCCAACCCGGGTCAGCTGCCTCGGCGTGATCTTGGGTAAGGCACGTAGCTACCATTTTCTCGGCAAGATATAGCCAATAATGTGTTAAAAGTGCCGTTAAAACCAGCAAAAACAAAACAAACAAACGACCATCCGTTTAGGAGGATTATTGATAACAAGAGTTTCAAGATGGCAACCATATTAGATGTCAAATCGGAACTATTCACACACACACACACACACACACACACACACACACACACACACACACATATATATATATATATATATATATATATATATATATATATATATATATATAAACACACACACACATATATATATATATATATATATATATATATATATATATATATATATATATATATATATATATATATATATATATTGGATATCTGACCATCACCATTTTCATTCAGGACCAACTAGACATTATAGGAAGTCTTTAAGTAAAAACCCCATGTCAATACAACCATCCATTCAGGTGGAGTAGCCATATTGGATATCAGAGCGGCACCATCTTTTTAGGACCAACTAGACATCATATGAAGTCTTTTAGTAAAAACCCTATGTCAATACAACCATCCATTCAGGTGGAGTAGCCATATTGGATATCAGAGCGGCGCCATCTTTTTAGGACCAACTAGACATCATATGAAGTCTTTTAGTAAAAACCCTATGTTGATATGACCATCCGTTGAGGAGTAGTAGCGATAGCAAGATGTATAAGATGGCTACCGTGACGGCCATATTGGATGTACGTGCGGCACGATTTTCATTTTAACAAACTAGACCTTGAGATGAATATGTGTGTAAAGCTTCGTGGCAATCCTCCTAGTAGTTTAGGAGGAGCAGCGATGACACACTTGTGCTAACGGACGGCACAAGTCGCATCGCATAAACTCTTCTGGTCTATGTCCAGTAGAGCTAACAAAACGTGATGTATTTAAGCTCCAGTATGTTTATTGTCTATCGCAAATCAGAAATTTAAAGCTAGTGTATTGATCCAAACATTTCCTATAAATCATTATCAGGTGCTAGTAGCAGTAGTTAATAGTTTGAAGAATAGCCCAAGCAAGTTCCTTATTGTTACGAATACCTAGATTATATTATTGAAATTACAAATATGTGAACATGTTTAATCAACTGCCACTAAAAGAAGCATTTTTTTTTTCAATTCTAGAACTTCACTAAAATACGGCAAGGTCCAAAGCATTCAAAGTTATTTTATAATAACCCCTATAAATCTACACGAGAGCAGATACACACGTGTCTTTACACCATAGTGGTCATGTATTCAAACCATAGTGGTTAACGAACCTCAACTTCACAACTACATGTTTAAGGGGTTAATTCAAAAACTGAATATAAATCTTTGGACTTGATCAATTTTGTCCATTTTTGGTCATGCTTGAAAGCTTGTTGATGTCAATTTCACGAAAAATTATGTCGATTGCATGTCAATAATTAAGAGCAGTAACGATGGAATTAAAATGAAATTATATGACTAATTCATAAAATAAAATGATAAGTAAATGAGTGAGAAAAATAATCAATGTAGGGCTGGGACTGAGAAAATTAAATCCCAGTCTATGAGCTATATTATTTGTCTTATAGCTCGGCAGAACCTCTTAAAAGAAAAATAATGTAACCCCTCGACTGGGAGTTCACTGTCTCGGTGCTAACTACGACATTAATTCTATTAATCTCCAATCCGGAATGTGTCGTTAGCTTGGCAGAGCCTCAAAAGACAAATAATGTAAACCCTCAACTGTCTCGGTGCTAACTACGACATTAATTCTGTTTATCTCCTATCCCGAGTTCGTCTTTAGCTGGGCAGAGCCTCAAAAGACAAATAATGTAACCCCTCGACTGGGATTTCAGTGTCTCGGTGCTAACTACGACATTAATTCTATTAATCTCCAATCCCGAATCGACTTTCTTTTCGACTCCTCGCTGCAAAAACATTGTTGAGTTTTGATGACGTTAAAGGTGTCTAGCGTGATGTACGACCCGGACTGAATTTTGAATTTTTGGATACCTTTGACACGCAGTGTTTAAGAAGAGGTTCAGATATGCAGGAGTAACATTTTGCTGATAGCGACCAAAAACTTGGTTGGCATTTATAAGGTCTAAAAGAGTTATAGCAGCTTTTGGGTCGAGTCTCGGTCCCGCCATTTGCATACTTAATTATGTCCCATAAATGACCATTGAAAGATCTTTCGAAATGGCTGAAAACTGTGTTTGCTCATGTCCATCGAGTGTTAGCTGAGCACTCTCAGTAACAACGTTTCAAGTATTTTTCATCGATCATTCTTAACTGGGTTAAAAATATCGATAACGCTGATACAATTTGTGTCATGGGATTGATGACCCTAATATCAAAATGAATTCAGAAAATGAAAAGCCTTATTCCTAATTATTTGGTTTTTGTCCAAAATCTGAACATGTATTGAAATTCGTAACAGGAAATTAACATATATAAATCAAAACAAGACTCGAGTACCGTACATGAAAATCTAGAGAGGGACACTGTTAAAAACTTCAACATGCTACTCTGCATACGATTCTCGAAACTCCTTCAGCTCGAGATACCGAACTCTGACTCAGTGGCATACTAAGGGTAAATGGCGCCCGGTGCGACGATGATGGCCCAAAGGGCCAGAATACGAGGCCAGAATTTTTATCAGTTGTTTTGGCTTGGCCCGCCCCCCCCCCCCCCCTCCCCCCGTTAGTACGCTAGCGCTCTGACTATCAGAACAAAGTTAGGATAAGAAACATTTAGGAATGTTCTACACTAGTATTTGGTACTTCTTATTGAAATGCTTACTTTGAATGATAATAGCTCACGATACTTCTGGGTTGTTTGGGGTTTTTAAACTGAGCTAAATGTTCAAAATTCCGATGATAGGGGGCGAGCAACATATACCCAATTCATATCAGGATTTGAGGTCTAAAAGCTACAGAAATATGCACAGAGAGAGAGAGAAAGAGAGAGAGAGAGAGAGTATATATGTATGTATAGGGTTTAACAGTACGTCAGCTCAATCATGGCTATATAGCGTCCATTAAAAAGGTAAAGGTTAGAAGTTAAAAGAAAACAAAAGTGTAGGAAGATAAACCCTTCTGAGAGAGAGAGAGAGAGAGAGAGAGAGAGAGAGAGAGAGAGAGAGAGAGAGAGAGAGAGAGAGAGAACGAGAGTACTTAGCTACTCTTTCTTATGCATGTGTGAAAGTATTTAACAGAGGAATCACAATCTGTCAGTGCATAGAAGTTGCATACAGTTGGCTTTGAGCTTATAAAAATGTAATTATACTGCACAGTGTGCACATAATCAATGGAAAGCTTGTGAACAAATTACACTCCTAGTAGAATGATGACTGAGCAGGAAATGAGATAATGGAGTAACAGCAAGGGTCTCCTTCCCCTCTTCTGAGGAGCACTGCTTATTTGTAATTCCTTTTCACAGTAACTGAATCTACGAGTTTTTTTTTTCTTCTTTTTTACACTGCTGAAGCAAAAATATACTTTCTTCTTTGCCATCTTTGTCAAAGAAAATGTAGAAATTCGTTCCGTTTGGTTGCAGTAATAAATTTGTGAACAAGGGATGTTCCCCATATTCATGTGTTTTGATCAATTTGTTAGCCTCTTAATATGTTCTCTCTCTCTCTCTCTCTCTCTCTCTCTCTCTCTCTCTCTCTCTCTCTCTCTCTCTCTCTCTCTCCTTGTTGTATCTATGCAACTAATCCCGTATTCCAAAGCGCAAGTAGTATAGTTGTTTTGGACAATTATTGCAGTTATGTCTGTGGCGCTAAGAATAGTGAGTCATCAACAATATTGATCCGACGGCGGGAAATATATACACCTTCACCGATCCCAGGAAAGCTGTTGGAGATTTTAAACAAGTATTGTATTACAATTTAGCCATAAAAGTTGTCATTCATAATTAAATGGCAATTTTCAGAAAGCGTATAATGGAGACAGAACATTACTGGAGTGAGAGAGAGAGAGAGAGAGAGAGAGAGAGAGAGAGAGAGAGAGAGAGAGAGAGAGAGAGAGAGAGAGAGCGGTAGTAAATTCAACTTTCACTAAAAAACATAGGGACTATCGTCTCTCTCTCTCTCTCTCATAAATTGTTCTTATCTGTCTTTGTATGTGTTTAAGAATTATTTATATCCTTCTAAAATAAAGTCATACTGAATTTTCTCAAAATAAACGGAAAGCAAGGCAGAAAGACAAACAAAGACATAAAAGGAACGAATCTTACATCCTAACTATTCAAGGGTATAATTTGGTCATTAAATCCAGCTGCCTTAGATACAAGTCTTAAATTCCAAAGCCCGACAGGTCCGCTCTTAAGTCTCAACACAAATGAACGCACTATACAGTCCAGCAAGGAATGCTACCAATAATGTTAGAAGAAAAAAAACGGCATCACCCAACGATATTAAATAAATTAGGCTTCCTAACCGATAAAACACAAACTAAAAAGTAGTTAGTCGTTTGCTCCTGTTTTTCGTTCGTCTTCTAAGTTTGTTATCGCAAATGAGGACGGAAGAAAGACCCTTGCCTCTCTCAACGGCCAAATTGTTTCAACTATCAAATTGTGGATGCCTTGGAATTGCATTGGTGTGGCTGTACAATACAATGCGTATAAAACTTTTCTACATGAAAGTGGGAAATATATGTACACGGTAATCCAAGTGACTTATACAATATATCATGCATATGAAT
Source organism: Margaritifera margaritifera (assembly GCA_029931535.1). NCBI lineage: Eukaryota > Metazoa > Mollusca > Bivalvia > Unionida > Margaritiferidae > Margaritifera > Margaritifera margaritifera. The sequence continues at coordinate 5,172,148 of JAQPZY010001660.1, read as the reverse complement.
CTACAACACGCGATCTTTTGTATTAGTTTCACGTCCACGGGGAGTTTTAATATGCAAAATGGCGACTCTGCTCCTATACAACAGCGAAGAAAGTGGGATGTGATTGTGTGAACAACCTGGTGCAGGTCACAAAATTGTCTATTGACACTTAATCTTTTATTCTCAATATTCCCGAAATAATTCAAATTATTTAAAATATTTATTCCGAGTCCTATTTTCTGCAACTGTGTATCGATTATAGTCTGCACCATACATTCATTTCAAGAACAAGTTACAGGTTTTGCATTTTTCCTCGCCATTCCTACTCGTAATTATTAATTAATTCAATAAATTTTCAATATGCGGAGAAATCAATGGTATCTGTATTGTTTTCTTTTGAAAACTGTGTTGCAAAGTGCACGTAGATCAAAAGGATGATATGTGACTTCCAAGACGGTACGCTGGTGAAGATAAGACAATATAAATTATCTCAATGTAAGTTTTAGGACGATGATTTCATGAAGAACCGTATGACACTGCTAGAACTAACCCCCAAATACTTATATCTGCAACACAGTCTTGTGAACGTTTCTGCCTTTGGAACTACGTGTATATTTATGAGGAAAGCTGCAGGTCACTGTCCTTTCCAAATGACCTGTACAACAAAGTCGTGCATTGCCAATGTTGGAATCCGCTGATTCACTGTCCGTCTGTCTGTCTATATGCCGTTCTTTCTCTCTTCCTTTCTGTGCGTATTGATAAACACTGATAGAAGACGGGATCCGACTTGATTTGTATTCCATAGCTAATAAGATTAAAAATATGATAATTGAAATAAAGGAGTAAACATATGATGCAGAGAAATTTCACTGGGCTTGCGAAACAAAGTTAGCAGTTTCAGTGCAAGACCAGCTTTTGCAAGAATACATTCTTTTCTAAAAGAAATAGCTATGGATGATAAGAGTTTTATTAACCAATTAGATACATTTAACACCAATTAAGAGATGGATTATTTCCTGCAATTCATAAATTACTTCATTCAAAGAAGTATTTACGTGTTTGACCAGCCGAACTTGATTCTCAACTCAATTTTCCTCGAAATAAATAGCAGATATATTCAGATCATATGGAGTTTAGGAATGTTACAGATGCGACAACAATGCGAGTTATACACACTTCGTGTCACTTGAGTCAAATTTTTTTTTTTTTTTTTTTTTTTTTTTTTGGTTCATACAAAATATACAAAAAAAGGTTAAAAAAAAACAATAGAAGGAATAACGAAAGGAAATGGCAAAAAGGAAGAGATAAAGAGTGACCCCCATTTTTCTAAGAGCCAAATTGTAAAGAGAGAACGTCACCCCATTTTTCTAAGAGCCAAATTGTAAAGAGAGAACGTCACCCCATTTGTCTATGAGCCAAATTGTACAGAGAGAACGCCACCCCATGTTTCTATGAGCCAAATTGTACAGAGAGAACGCCACCCCATTTTTCTAAGAGCCAAATTGTAAAGAGAGAACGTCACCCCATTTTTCTATGAGCTAAATTGTAAAGAGAGAACGCCACCCCATTTTTCTAAGAGCCAAATTGTAAAGAGAGAACGTCACCCCATTTTTCCACGTATGTTCGAAGTTTATAATTCTTAAATGCCTCATATTTTTAACATTTTGCATTTTATCCAAAAGTGTCATAATGGGAACAAAGTTAATAGCTATCGTTTGAACAATACATCGAAAAATATATAATCTGGCTGTATACGAGGTTCAAAAGTTTGTTCATACCTGCTTCACAACAGAGACAAACATTCTTACGAGTTAGAGAAATTCCAGGATCCAATTTAGCGCCTAGAAAAGTTTCAAAATTTGTCCAAAAGAAGTTAACTTTAGTACAATGCCAACAAATTTGGTCAAACGAATCTTGATCATATTGACAAAACCATCACATAATTGTACCTGCCCATGACATTTAATGTAAAACTTTGTTGTTTAGTACATTTCGGTGCAGAAATTTGATCTGAAAGTTTCTTAATTTGGTTACTACCCACATATATTTAAAATTATTTCCAAAAATGTGTGCCCATTTTGATTTTTCATATCTGGAAGATTTTAACTTTATTAACTTATTAAAAATAATGTGTCGTCATCTTTTTGTGGTTTACAATAAAATCTAATGTTTCATAGAACATGTGGATAGGTCCGCATACATTTTGCTGTTGTAATTGATTTCTCCATCGATACGGTATTGCTTTACATAATCCATAATACATAGCAAAGTACTTTTTGTTGTTGTTGTTGGTGTGTGTGTGTGTGGGGGGGGGGGGGGGTAAACACATCATCGGCTATATCATGCCGAGGAGGAAATGGGAGGTAATTGCCTTTTACAAGGACGCACAAAAGCAGCAGACCTGGGCTGGCCTGGGAGGGTATCGAACCCGCTACCCTTGGATTACGAGACCGACACTCTACCAACTTAGTTACCGCGGCTCCACATGTACGCATTCATATTAAAACGTTGATAAAATTCACTAAAGGATATGAATTTTTTTTCTACCAAAGTATCGCCAACAAACAAAATTCCAGATTTAAAGTAATTTATATATATAATAGTATGATTATTCATTCTTATGTGCGAATTGTTCCACAATATTTCAGAGCGAACATAATCAGTTACATTATTCACGTCATTATTTTCACGGCAGACTTTGATAACGTTGTTATTAAATGGATCCTTAATATTGTGAAATTTGTTCTCATTCTTGTGAGTATTACAATCATTTTCTGCTGTTGTTTGCTTTTAACGGCACGTTTAACACTTTATTGACTATATCATGCCGAGGAAATGTGAGCTAAGTGCCTTTCCCAAGGAAACTCAGGGGCAATCGACATGAGCTGGTCTGGGCGGGTATCAAACCCACGACCACTGGATTATGAGTCCGATGCTCTACCAACTGAGTTACCGCGGTTTCCTCTATTAAAATAAAAGAAAAGATTTCCTCCAACAGGTTTTAGCTCTTGTGGAATAAAAAAAAAAAAAAAAAAAAAAAAAGATTTTCCATTTTCAGTGGAGATTCGTATCCAGATAGCTTTTAATCCATGACATTTTCATATATTTAAAATATGCGTCTACCAAAGGAACATTAATACCGCCTTTTTCAATTGTATTAATTTGTACCTTTCGTGTATCTTATCAATTTTATAATTAAATATAAAGTTATGAGGCATTTATTGAATATCTGATAAAGTTTATTCGCTTAGGTCGGGTATTAAGAAAATTATAGGAGTTATTTAGATAATAAAAGTGACTTTATGATAGAAATTGTTATCTAGCAATGAAAAATCACGTGAATTCCGGTTTTCCTGATTGAATCTAATAGAGGAATAACACGGACTTTCATCAGGCTTGCACATTAAGGGAATTTTAATTCCGAAACCGGATATCATATTTCAAGACCATTTTATTGATTTTTTCCGACACAATGTTTGTATTCGATTTCTTCAAAGAGACAAATCTGAAACTTTCGGATTTATCAAAATTGATATTCAGTCCGGCCAATGATTCCATTTTTTTTCTAAAAGAGTCAACATAGCATTCAAGACCTTGCTCGACGATTGTAGGAAGAGAGGAAAAGCTGAGTGTCATCAGATAATTGAACAAAACATATATATATATATATATATATATATATATATATATATATATAGAGAGAGAGAGAGAGAGAGAGAGAGAGAGAGAGAGAGAGAGAGAGAGAGAGCTTTTCATCGTCCAGAAATGTAAATTCAAGACAAGTTGCTAGAAATCATCGCACTAATGCAACATGGTAATTTTTACAGTATGTCAAAAACGTAACAAATATTGTTTATAACGAGGTGAGCTTTCTGTGCGCCACATGCGGTATGTGATTCGTGCCGAGTATTGCAACACGTCGTATCACTGGAACATGTTGTTCTCGGACTAGGGAAAGCATACAAAGCTATCGATCACCTGCAGCTAACGGAGTGACATGCATACAAACGGGCTGTTTGCTCTTTTTACAGTCTTCACGCTATGATAAAATTCTATCATATCAAATATCATGTCGAAAATGCGTGTAAAGCGAATACTGAGACTAGAATTCTTACCATTTTCATACCACTCCCCCTCCGCTTCCTCCTCCTCCACCACCTCTCCATCCTCTCCGAGCATGTAGTCCCCTTCCTGCATCTCGGTGTATGGTCATACACGCGCTATGACCTGCTCCACATGCTGAGGTATGAACACACTGACGAATGACCCAATGACGTCATCTAATTATGAACATCACCGAGCAAGCAGATGCTTTACACTGCTCCACTACGTGGCATATACAGTACTTCCGACTGCTGAATGATTTAGCCGAAGGTCACGTGCCAAGATAACGGCGCGCAGCAATGGGTCAATATGTTAATATTGAACGTCGACTAAAACCTCGATGGAAAACATAACCAAGTGAAGACGTAATATTGAGCATTAACTTTTGCCTCAGGAAAATATAATCAAATCATGTCAATAAACACCTCTCTCTCTCTCTCTCTCTCTCTCTCTCTCTCTCTCTCTCTCTCTCTCTCTCTCTCTCTCTCACACACACACACACACACATTGCACTAATTTCTCGTTAAGTTTGACAAACATATATTGGTAGTTTCGTGGGGGGAAATAAACAGTTGGAAATAGTTCACACATGTTCACTATGCATGGTCATTTTTAACAGATTTTCGGTGTCTTCGAGGTATATCAATAATTCATAAACAAATCGTAAATTTCGCAATCTGTGTCAACTTAATTGCTCATTGAAATAGAATTTTTATAATTTAACTGTGCAGACGCTCGCGAGTGACAGGAAAATTATTTTGCTCCCCATTTCAATAAGGATCGCCACAGTCCACGACCCCACCCGACCTCTTTTTTTTAAAAAAAAAATGAATATCATTCTCTAATACATTCACGAAGAGAAAAAAGTCGTAGCATTACAAGTTGCTTAGTTCATTTAAATTTCGACATTTGTGAGCTATGTAAAGACAGAGCATGTCTCAAATGTATGTAATTCATTCATGTATTACAAAGTACAATTTCGATTGCAAACTTTATAATTGATAAACTTTATGTTTTCTATTCTGCTTTATTGTTGTTCATATGGTGGGGCCCCGGTTGGCTGAATGGTCGAGTTTTCCAAAGCGCTCGCCTATACAGATCACTGACAACTCACCTCTGTCCGCATGGGTTCGAGTCTCGGCTCAGACAACAAGGGTATATGAGAAAGCTTGCCAGTAGCTTCCCGTGGGTCGGTGGTTCTTCCCGGGGTCTTCCTCCACTAAATATACTGTCCGCCATGTACAGCCTATCGTGTGCTGAAAAAGGGCGTTAGACCCAGGAACAACCTGCCAATATTGTTCTGAGTGAAACATATTGACTTAATAAATGTATTCATATTTGGATTAATAAATATGTATTCAGTATATTGTAACTTGACTGTATGCTCCTTTACTACCAATAACTGCAAACAATTGATCTTGTAAAAATGTAACCTTATAACTTTTAGCTCATCTCTACAAAGCAGACAGGATACTACCCCAGTCGTCGGCGTCGGCTTCTGCAAATATAAAAGGAAATACATAAGTACAGCCACACTGCATCTCAACCATTATTTGTTCCTATGTCCTAGGTAACAGTTTGGGGTGTATTTCATAGCACCCACACCCTGGGGAGGGGGATAAGGGGGATAACTTTGTACATGTATAATATTTTTGTACATGTCTTGGTTATGTTTTTGCGTTTAGTTCAGGTTTTTTGCACACTATGTGCGTATTGTTATACCCGGAATAAACAAACTTGGCAAGGGAATGCATCTTTATAAGTATTACACCCTCATCACAAAAAAATCAACTTGATATATCGTAGGGTCATAATTTGTTTTCAGCATTTGTTTTTCTACACATTATAACAGTGGGACTAGCATTTAAGTGAACACAACTGGCACAGTTGCAAAGTAGTTTTGAAGATTTCCTGCTACAGCGAAATGAAAATAAATTTCAAAAAATTAATTAAATGATTAGCATTACTAAACCTTAAACAGTTAGAAAACACACGGAAGTAGCAGCTAATCTCCTTAACATTTGAGATAAACACAATATACTTGTTACAAAATTCTTTATCAAATGCTGTCGTTTCTTCCTTCAGATAAAAGTATTGGGATGGTTTTCCATTGCGATGATGTAAACACAACCAGCGATGAACCGCACAGAATATATGATGTTAATACACTAAATTATAGGGTTACTGACAAAGCTATAACTAAGAATACGCTCATTATAAGCATCGATAAGTCAAAAATTTGTTTTATGTTTTCTCCACATGGAAGCAACAGTTAAAATACATATGAGATGGAAATACATCAGTTGTTCATTGCTTAAAAGACTTAACAAATCGTGGGTCATCATTCCTAAAAGAGTATTCACCAAATCAATATTGGACATTGAATCTAAGTGCATGTAAACATGCACCCCAAATTTATAAAAAATATGACACCAAAACTTGTCACGATCTTGTGTAAGAAAATTACATACGGATAGAAAATGATCAACGACTGAAGTGCAGACTGTTACTCAACGAGTACACGCGGTTTCTTCCTGATATGAAAAAAGTGTAGTCACGATATTGGCAACGAGCCGAGATGATTCAAGAGATCCTGGAAATATTTTTCCAACTTCCCATATTGCAGAGGGAACCAAACTGCCATTAAACAATAACTTCTGAAATCGACTAAGAGAAATATCTTCATAAAGCCTACATTTCAAAGCATTTTCACATAACAGACGGACTTGGAATTTAAGAATACTGTTTCATTCAGATTTATTAACCGGGAATCGACCTTGAAGAATGTACGATTCTAAAGCGTCTTTTAGATTAAATTTATCCAGCAGTTTATACGTTTCTGGAATAAAGCCAGTTTGTTTAACTTGCAATCTTGGGATCTGATAGCTAACGAGACGGAGTAAAAATACTTGTTTTGCAAAATAAACTGCAGGCGGCCTACAAAGTTGCTCAAAGATTTTTTTTTTCTTCTATCGATGTAATCTTCAATTGGTAAAATACCTAATGGGCTTAACGCAACGCCAGTTCGTGTATATCTAGAGATACTTTGTATATGCTTAGCGCAAAATGGATGGCCTGTCTAGTACAAGCATATTCTGACGGCTTGGGTTAAACTAAGTTTCACAACCATACAACGCTCGGGGTAGTGCAATAGTTTCATATAAAATCTTGCCTGTGAGCTGGTTAAATCCATTCTTATTTACTCCAATATCAATAAAACTGAATAACGAACTTACAAGTTTATCTTTAGCCTCTTTAAATTTGGTATCTATTCTGCTATACTTTGACACATTGACACCTAAATGTCTACATGACTCTGTTTCTTGAACACTCTCAAAACCCAAGAACCATTGCCTATGGTTTCTTTTGTAGTCAGATGAGCTTTCGTTGAATACTATAATGTTAGTTGTTTTTTTTTATAATTATGCCCACAACTCCACTGTATGGAGTACTCGTTACATTTAATCAGTAACTGATCCAAGCCTGACTTCCAAAGACTTAAAAGAAGCATATCATCTGCTACAGTAGAACATGGGCAAGGGTTATCAAAAATACAAAATAATGCTTATACGTTGATAAAACATCAAGAAGTTCATTTATAAACACGATGTAAAGCCACGGGGGTAATCATCCCACCTTGGCGTGTTCCTTTTAAAACAGGAAATCTTCGAGAAATTCTTTTGCAAAGAATAACTCTGCTGTACATATTTGAATATAAGTTGACAATCACTTTGCATATTCTGAGATTGATATCAATATGATATAATTTGTAAAATAAACCATCATGCCATACGTTGCCAAAAGCTTTCTCAGTATCAAGAAAGCTGCATGCAACTTGCTTTGATTTTATTTAGCGTAACAAACTAGTTCATGGACTAAAAGGGAGGTCATGTTACAGCCCAGACCCTCCTGAAAGCCCCCCCCCCCCCGTAGATGACTAATTGAAAACTCGGAAAACTTAAGATCATTATGTAATTATGTATCCTATTTAACAAAATCTTTTTAAAAAAACCTTACAAATAACTGGTAGAAGTGTTATAGCTCGATAATTATTAGGATAACTTTTTGTTTTATTCCCTCCCTTAAAAAGCGTTACTATCATATCTTCTTTTTGTTGACCAGGAACAACCAAGGCTGACCTAAGTGTAGTTCCACCGTACTTAAGATGTTCATAATTTATATTATCTACTCCACCTGCCTTACCAGATTCAACATCAGAAAGTACAGATGAAAGCTCATTATGTCTTATGCAATCTGACTCTCCAATACAGGAGGACTCCTTCCATGTTCCGACGATTTCACTAACTTCCCTGTGGAAATCCTCTTTACTATTGTCTAACTTCGGAGGCGAATACAAAGTTTCAAAGTAGAATGCCCACTGATCTACAATATTTGCAGGATCGCGATAAACAATATCGCTAAATTGCATTTCAAACAGTCTTTTAGATTTCTGTTTTCGTAAATTGATGGCTCTCCAAAAATGGTTTTGATCTACCTCTGCAAACTTATCAATGTCATCATTTTCTTTCTTAAAATAATCTGACACACATTTTCTGTGAAGTTTTCGAAAGGTTGTTTTTCGCATTTTTAACGGGCGAAAAATGTATCTTTTCGATCATTATCTTTTCATTTTGAACCCACTCTTGCCTGGTTTTGATCATGGTTTTATGCAATCCCTTCAAATCATTATTCCAGTAGGGCTTTAAGAGGGGTTTGAATTTTGAAAGTGGGAGGGTATTTCTGCTCGCTATAGCATGAACTATTTTGCTCTGCAATAAATAAGTTTGCTTCTTGTTTATTGGAAGAAATTTCTTGTAGCACTCAATACAAACGGTCTAATTCTTGCGCATATTGATATCTTTTGCTAGGGTCAGCTTTTTTCCAATTGTACTTCAAACGATAGAAGTTTGAATCACACATCTTGTAAGAATGAAATTCAAAAGATCCAAAATATAGGTCTGTGATTTGAAAAATAAATTTAAAGCATCATCATCAATTATCATTGCCACTTTGACCATATCTATCTTTGAAGTATCAAAAATGATGTGATCAATTAGAGACTTACTTGCACCAGAATATGAAACATATGAGTAGCTGGGACCTTTGCAAAAGTCAACAATGCTCAAAGAAAATAAATTGTTGCGAACCAAAAGAGAATGCAACATTTTACTTCTCGTGTCATTTGTGTGCGAACATGGATTGGAGTTAAAATCACCCATAAGGATAACAATACCATGCTCTGAATACATATTGTAAAGACTGTGTAGTTTTTCTATATAATCAGAGTAGATTACAGTAGGATATTCATGACATGGTAAGTAGACCTGAATGAAAAATACAAAAGCATTATAAGCTAATCTTAATCTGATGCCAACTATGCGATCATTGTCTATATCTAAAAGATACACATTTCGTGCCCTTAACGTGAATTTTAACGCGTTCGTTATAATATTGTAAGAATCTATTCAAATACCCATAGAAAGTGTTCAACTATATCTACTTAATTTATTCATGGTTGAAAAATGTTTATAAACTCTCTAAATCCTTTGCGAGCTACCGTTTTTCTGAGCGTGTCAACATTTGTCTATTTCCGGAAGGTCATCTATGGTTCGTGCCGCTGAAATAAAGGCCACGTGACGTAAGATTGGAATGTGACAAAGAGTCCAAAGTGTGGAAACAGATCGTTTATAATGTCCCTGTATTTTAATTAATTGCATTTGTAATATATTTCATTCCTTTCGTACGCATATTGACTGCAATAAAACACATCTAAAATATTATGCCAAAAGTAAAAAAAATAAATTTTAAAATAGGATGCGTTTTTTAATTATTTTGTTTTTAAGCTATTTCGATATAATTATCGTATTTAAAGATACGCTGAACTTTTAAAAGACTTTTTTTCTTCAGGCTATGTCACAACAAAGATTTTTTCCCCCTACATTACAATAATCCAATAAAGAATTTCATACTGCATACTGTTCCATTTGATTTATTTTTTCTAACATGATATAAGAAGTGCATGTTATAGAAACGAAGTTTTTACATTGCCTTTGTCGTCTGAGAAATCTCTGTCGTGGATTTCCTACTAATAAAAAGGTAAAGAAAACGAATATGTGAGCAGCGGCACTGGCTTAAACAGCTAACACTCAGTCCAGGGCCACAAACTTGAGGCAAATATGGCATTAGTAACATTGGCCATTTTAATTGTGTTTTTTTTCAAATTTGAATTGTAGTTCGTATTTAAATTTCATTTCATTGAATATTTCTTAATCAGCACTTACTGTCATTGTCAATGAACGCTAGTGACCAAGTTGATGATGTCAGGATCTCAAAACAGTCACGTGAGGTCGCGAGAAACATGTTGCCCAATTCAAGGATTATTACGAAATTAGGAGGATCTGCGATACATTGTTTTGGGTAATTTCAACACATTGAACAATTTATTTTCACAATTTTAGTCAGTTGCAATTTGTAAAATACAAATATTCACTACTTATCTATTCATCTGCAGTAGCATGGAATAAATTGACACAACAAGTTGTGATCTGATCTTTAGATTAATCATCCATGAAACTATAAGAGTAGTGTATGTAACCCGAATTTGTTTGAAGTTCTTCTGCTGGCAAAATTAAATTATTTTGGTATTTTCAGTATTGAGTACCTCTTTTCGCTAGAGATGACCTGTTACAGAAACCACCTGGCGTCACAGCAGTTGAGTAACAACCACACCCAGACAGGAACACAAGACCTTAAACTCAAACCATAATGGCCACCACCCAAAGGAAGAGGTATTGCAGGACCATTTTTTTATTGTCTGTATCGTGACGCAGCATTAGAATTTAATTTTTGTTGTTGAGAGGTAGCAAGTAGTTGCTACCAGGGTCCAAAAGATGGTTGAAGAATCTTTTACCAAGTAGCAATCAGAACACCTAATTATTTTCACAATATGAGTTACGGCCAATATTACTTTTTACTTTGGGTTTCTACTTATTCACAATGCTACTTTGAACTGATGTGGTGATAGAGCTTTTAATTTTAAGATTGGGGGTTGTGTTAGCTTTGAAAAAAAAATATGGGACATCTACATTATTTGAAAATATGTGGAAAAATGTATAAGAACATAAAATTAATTTTAATTGCAAAATGGATTCAATTTTTTAAAGCCCACACTGATATTGATTAACTTTCAAAGCAATTTATTTTCCAGGTAACTGCCGATTCATTACAAAGTACATAACGCATCTATTACATAGTTCCCCAAAAAAGAACTTATACGAGACAGAGTGTCTGCAGTGTATAAAACTTTACTTTTTTTATCTGGAAACACACACACACACACACACACATGTATATGCACCTATTCAAATGAAATATGCCTTAGATGTATGTCGGCGCAGTAATTTACAGAAAAATCATACAATTTGTTACCCGAAAATTTCTTCGCAAAAAACTAAACCACAATTTCTTCAGAATACCTCTGCTATTTCTAAGATTAGATTGACGGTAGGATTGATCGAGAAGTTGCAAATAAAAAATAGTTCTATGCATTTGCAACTTCCCTGTCAATACTTGTTTCGTAAATAGTTAATGTGGACCGTATGTTTGATATCGGAATACATTCAAGGCATGATCCGTAGGTTTGACCTCGAAGTTGCGAATAAAACCTCGGATGTAATTCGCCGTCATTGATAACTATATTCGGAACAGAGAGCCGCCATAACTCATTTGGTAGGGCCTAGGACTTGTAATATAAGGGTCGCGGGTTCAATACCCACCCAGGCCATCCAGGGTCGGCTGGCTCGGCGCGTCCTTGGGAAAGGCACTTAGCTCGCATTTCCTCGGCACGACGTAGCCTAAAATGTGCTAAAAGTGCTCCCCAAATAAAGAAGAACAAAAATATTCGGAACTACTTTTGTTCACGTGGCACAAAATGGCTACAGAAGGAGTCATAGTCGCAATCGGAACATTGTCGGCATTTTCTTACACAGCATATGTGGTGCATTTCGCCGACGAGGAATCACAAACCTATCAAATTTATGCGCATTCCTACATCTACATTCGATGTTATTTCTTGACTTGACGGAAATGGCTCAGCGATGTTCCGATTGTTATCTGCGGTCTCACGAGCAACGAAAGTGTGACGCAGTTGTCAGCGAAGCACATAATCTTTGTTTACTCTGTTAGGAAGATGCTGAACAAGCCCAAAATCAGTATTCAGATACTTGTTGAGTTCAGGGCATCATTTAAATTTCCAGTTCTAGCAGTTGAAATCTCCTAAAAGAAATACCTTACCCAATCGAACATATTTCACAATACAATTTTCCAGTAATTCCATTCCACACACACACATATATATATATGTATATATATATATAATTAAACCAACCCTTATTCGATGATTTATTAGCATATATGTTATTACTAAAACAAAGTCTATATTTAAATCAGATGCATCACTGAGGTTGACCCAGGTTTCACCCAAAAGTAAAATGTCAAGGTCGGATATGAATTTTAAAATCCTGCTCAGATAATTTTCTTTTTAATCAATATACATTCCAAGATAGAATGAAAATCTTATCCGATAGAAATCCCTACTTTGAGGGTTGATACAGATGACCGTATGTGTAAAGTCTGTCTCTGATTAGCTTAACTTGATGTCCTTTTCCATGTTCCTCTGTCATTATTTCGGAAAGATTCTTTAATTTTATTTTCGCAACATCAACGGGATCCTGTTCACGAACACCAAAATATCTCTCTTTTACCTTTCCGATATATATACTGACTTGCGAACCATCTTCTCAGTAGAAAATTTACGGAATTTGAGCACTATTGTCCTTGTCTTGTTACGATCAGAAAATTGGCCTTTTCTTCTGATTAGAAAATGAACGGAATTTGACCACTATTAGCCTTGTCGTTTTACGATTAGAAAATGTATGGAATTTGACCACTATTGACCTTGTCTTCTTCTGAGCAGAAAATTGACGGAATTTTAAGAAATTTGGCCTTGTCTTCTTCTGATTATAAAATTGACGGAATGTGACCACTATTAACCTTGTCTTCTTGCGGAATTTGACCACTATTGACCTTGTCTTCTTACGGAATTTGACCACTATTGACCTTGTCTTCTTACGGAATTTGACCACTATTGGCCTTGTCTTCTTACGATCATAAAATTGACGGGCTTTGACCATTATTGGCCTTGTCTTCTTCTGATCAGCAAATTGACGGAATTTGACCACAATTTGCCTCGTCTGCATCTAATTAGAAAATTGACGGAATCTGACCACTATCGGCCTTGTCTTCTTCTAATTAGAAACTTGACGGAATTTGACCATTACTGACCTTGTCTCTTTCTGATTAGAAACTTGACTGGATTTTACCACTATTTACAATGTCTTCTTCTGATCAGAAAATTGACGGAATTTGACCACTATTGACCTTGTCTTCTTCTAATTAGAAAATTGATGACATTTGACCACTATTCGCCTTGTCTTCTTCTGATCAGAAATTTGACGGGATTTGACCACTATTGGCCTTGTCTTGTTACGATCAGAAAATTGGCATTGTCTCCTTCTGATTAGAAAATTGACTGAATTGGACCACTATTGGCCTCGTCGTCTTACGATCAGAAAATTGACTGAATTGGACCACTATTGGCATTGTCTTACGATCATAAAACTGACTGAATTGGACCACTATTGGCCTCGTCGTCTTACGATCAGAAAATTGACTGAATTGGACCACTATTGGCATTTTGTCTTACGATCATAAAACTGACTGAATTGGACCACTATTTGCATTTTGTATTACGATCATAAAATTGACTGAATTGGACCACTATTGGCATTGTCTTACGATCATAAAATTGACTGAATTGGACCACTATTGGCCTTGTCTTCTTACGATTAGAATCTTTACCAATTTTGACCACTATTGGCCTCGTCGTCTTACGATCAGAAAATTCACGAAATTTGACCACTATTGGCCTTGTCTTCTTCTGAGTAGAAAATTAATGAAATTTGACCACCATTGGCCTTGTCTTCTTCTGAGTAGAAAATTAATGAAATTTGACCACTATTGGCTTTGTCTAGCTATGATAAAAAAAATTCGCCTTATCTTCTTCTGATTAGAAAATGAACGGAATTTCACCACTCTTGGCCTCGTGGTCTTACGATCAGAAAATTGGAGGAATTTGACCACTATTGGCCTCGTCATCTTACAATCAGAAACTTCACGATATTTGACCACTATTCGCCTTTTCTTATTCTGAGTAGCAAATTGACGAAATTTGACCACTATTGGTCTTGTCTTCTTCTGATTAGAAAATTTACGGAAGTTGACCACTATTTGCCTTTTCTTACGGAATTTGACCACTATTGGCCCTATCTTCTTACGATCAGCAACATCGGTTACCACACCACCGAGTTAGTCAATAATATTGTCAGCCTCGGCTCCCTCCATCCGCTCCCTCCGTTCATCCGTATGTTCACCAGTAGGCACATCAGTTTTCTCCCAAGCTTGTGAACTCGATAGACCTCAATCTTCTTTGCTTCGTCAGGCTTAATTTCTAAAACGTTTTGACAGAGGTGTTCAAAAATATTCTTGAATATGAACAGGCGTTAATTATAAATATATTGTCTGCTAGAACACATGTGACACAGGTGTAATTCTTCATCTCCCGATCCGCCAGATCAGGAATACGCTCTTCCATTGCATACCAAATTATGACGACTCCAAACTCTGTGTAGCGTCTGTCATTGCATACCAAATTATGACGACTCCAAACGCTGTGTAGCGTCTGTCATTGCATACCAAATTATGACGACTCCAAACTCTGTGTAGCGTCTGTCATTGCATACCAAATTATGACGACTCCAAACTCTGTGTAGCGTCTGTCATTGCATACCAAATTATGACGACTCCAACTCTGTTTAGCGTCTGTCATTGCGAGTCTTATTGTAACTCCTTATTCGCCACAATAGTGGTGCACTTTTCATCCGTTAAATATTCATCTGAAAATTTTTTTTTTCTAAATCAGCAGTAACTTTATCAAAACTACATGTGAACTTTTACGAATATATAATGTAATATTATACACAAATGCCGATAATCACCGATTCATTCTTTTTAGAATCTCGGCTGTATTTTTTTTTTTTTTTTGGGGGGGGGGGGGTATTTGTTTAATTTTTTTATTTTTATTTATTTATTTGTTGTTGTTGTTGTTGTTTCGGTAATATTTTTAATTTTGCACAGCAATATAAAATGAATTTAATCTCTATTTATAAAATCGTGATAACATGAGAAAAGTTAAGAGAGTGAGAAAAAAAAAGCTCTCAGACCAAGAGAATAATAAATATAAGGCATTGTTCAAATGGATGGCCAACTTTGTTTACCTGTCTGCTACAGATGTAAATATATCAAAATCGTGATGGTTGATGGGTAATGAGAAGCATACCAGTTTGATATAATAACAATGAACTCCGACGAAAATTCACCAAAAGCACTCTCCAGTGAGACTTTAGTACCTTTCCCAAGGACATATTGAGGCCGCCGAGCCAGGCTGACATGTAGGACTCACGATACTAATTATAGGGAAGAAGGGGAACCAGTCTAGCAATGGGTGAAGACAAAATAGTGTGTGTATATATATATATATATATATATATATATATATATATATATATATATATATATATATATATATATATATATATATATATATATATATATATATATATATATATATTGGTTTGGCTGGCTGGCCAGGATTGGTTGATAATGAAAGTAGGATTTTAGTAAAAAGAATCTTTTGAGAGCTTATCTTAGTTGTAATTTTAAAAAATGGAGACAATGTTTTATTTATGGAATTTAAGTCTTTTTACAGACTTGAGTTAGGAAAACGGAAAACTCATTACCGAAATTAGCACCTGACTCTTTGGTGCGGAATTGAAAAATGTTTCAAACAAATATAGATCCAGAAAATGCCGCGGTTCATATGGTTTTCTCTATATAAAAGCTGTCATCAAGGATATGTCTATACTGATAAATATAGGTTTGATCATGACCATTCAGAAATTTAAAGCTATTGAATTTTTAATATCATGGTGTTTGCATAGGTTTACTGTGAGAGCTGAATTGGTATCTTGAGTCCTGTATTGGTATTGAACCCGCGAAGTTATGCTAAAGCTAATTAGTATTTGAAGGGAGGTAATCCATTTAGAGGTTGAGTTACATTTGTATCGAAATAGCCTACCTTTACATAACAATAGTCGGGTTGTAAAAAATAAATAAAACAAGCAAAACACAAAGATTGTATCATAGTTTTAAAAAAAATTTGAAAAACTGTACATTTATGTACATCACACGTCACGCCTACAGGTTTTTATTATTATTATTATTATTATTATTATTCAAAGCCTAGGAAAACCTGCAATATTTTGTATTAATGCCAAGATTTTCCCTGTCAAAAGCTACACAAGTCCAAACCATCAGGGGCCCACTGCACAAAGCGGTATATAATCTACAACTTAAACCCAGTTCTCCAAACAAAAAGGCAGCAAACTCAATTGATAACAAGAAACTTAAAAACTTTGACCCAAAATCCATAGACAATATAAGGTGGCTTAAAAAGCAAAAGCCATCAGGCCCAGCCGCACAAAGTGGCAACGAATACTTCAACATGCATAGAATCAAGTATAGGGCAAAGTTCCTTGGACTTAACCCAACTTCAACACGGTACCAGTCAGCCAATCATATAGAGTTCATTAAAATTAAAAATGTTTAGCGACACGTGCAAGACGACATCAATATTTAGGCAAAATCACACCCTGGACCACAGACACCATCTTGTGACGCAAAAGCTCCTCCCTGGCCGTTCCTGACTCCGCCTTTTCCGCACCCGGACATTGCATCGCAACAGACAGTGTGCTGGGCACACAATTAAATGGCGTGAGGGCGATTCGCGCCCCCACGCCGATTAATTAAATAGCATGCGGTGCATGCAGTAAAGCGCAAGCGGTTTTTACAGCTCTGTTTAAACCGCTTGACGAACCCCAAACTGATGCT